>JAGYYJ010001108.1:0-131869 GCA_019671005.1 Hibiscus mutabilis
AGTCATATGTTTAGTTGGCTTTCTTTGGTTATTGTACCAAAACTATGTTTCTATTAGTGAAAGTCATTTAACGATGATATTTGCCAAACTCAATGTTGCTCATTGCATTCATGCATAATTCATTTATTTGCATTCTCTATTTTGTTAACAAATAATTGACTAAAAAGCTTTCTGTTTCAGAAACAAAAAAGATTGTATTTTGGTTCTTTAAAATTACCATCATTCCACATCCATATCATACCCGTTTACGAACAAAGCGAATGGAAGAAGGTTTTACGAAGCTGGAAGCCGATCTACGTAGTCAAATGGAACGAACCCAACATGAATTAAGGGAAACCATCCTCAAGTCCCAGCAAGACATGATGAAGAAGATATCTCAGCTGTTGCAAGCTCAGCTAAGGCAGGAGTCAAGGGACAAGGGTACCGTCGAGAGCCCTGCTCAAAGCTCGGGGGATCGCCTTTATGCCCAAACCGTTAAGAATCATTTGCTCATCGATCCTTCGTTGAATCCTAAACAAGGTGCATCTGCTTCTCATGCTGGTGTAGCAGTTCAAACTCAACCAGGAGTGACCTTCAGAAATCCCGAGATTATCGAGGACGGCATCCCAGATTTTGACGAATTAGAAAAACTAAACCAAATGAAAGCGGAGTTCACTAAACAACTAGAGGATACTCGGAATTACCTAGAAGAAAGGTTCCCAGTGAAGGAAAACGATGATGACCCACACGGGTTAAATGCTAGGGAACTCAGTCTGGTTCCTGATGTGGATATCCCTTATAAGTTCAAGGCCCCAGATTTTGAGAAGTTTGACGGAAGTACCTGCCCGTCTGCTCATATAGTGATGTTCTTCCGGAAGATGGTTATATTTACCAACAATGAGAAGCTCTTGATTCACTATTTTCAGGACAGCTTAGTAGGATCTGCTCTGAGGTGGTACAACCAACTGACCAGGGCCTAAATCAAGTCATGGAGAGATCTGGAGAAAGCTTTCACTGATCAGTATAAGCATGTAACTGACATGGTTTCCAACCGACTGTTGTTACAAGGCCATGGAACAAAAGCGCAATGAGACCCTTTGTGAATATGCTCAAAGGTGGCGCGATGTGGCAGCCTAAGTCCAACCACCGCTTCATGAGCATGAGATTTCCCAATGTTCGTGGACACGCTAAAAGGGACACTTTATGGTCGGTTGATCAGTAACCCTATTAGTAACTTTGCAAAAATGGTCATGATTGGCGAACATTTGCAAAAATGTTCGTGGACACGCTAAAAGGGACACTTTATGGTCGGTTGATCAGTAACCCTATTAGTAAATTTACAAAAATGGTCATGAAAGCAGTTTAAGAAGAATGATCATGAGGTGAACAACACCAACACTTTTGAGAAGACCGTGAACTTCACTATCTCCCAGCCACAGGCCCCGGCAGAAAATTCTAGAAACTTCAACAAGAGATAAGATAAGGGACCTAAGAAGGAAAGGGATGATAGGTCTTTCACACCTTTGCCAATTACCTATAAAGAACTCTACTCGATGTTGTAAAAGGCCGATCTAGTTTGACCGTACCACATTACTCCCTACAACCTATTGTACCCAGCTTGGTATAACCCTAAGGAATACTGTGAGTATCATGTTGATGTCCTAGGCCACTCAATCGAGAATTGTATAGCTTTCAAAAAGTTTGTTTTAAATTTTATTCGAACTGGGGTGTTACAGCTATGAGAGCCCAGTACGGCCAACAATCCGTTGCCGAATCACAGGGGACATGGTGTAAATGTTATCGAAAATGAGTGTACCAAGAAAGCCAAAAAGAGCGTGTCCGAAGTCCAGTCTCCCTTGAGATGGGTCTTTCAGCAGTTATGCATGGCGTGTCTCATCAATTGGGGAATGGTGTTGGTCAAAAAAGGTTGTGGCCTGTACTGTGAGTACCACCAATTAAAAGGTCATGATATTCAGCATTGTGAGGAATTTCGTCATATACTACAAGCTATGATGGATAACAAGGAGATAGAGTTTTTTGAGAAGGAGAAAAGAGTAAAAGAGTTTGAAGTATGTACATCAGAGAGTTAAGAAACCAGATACAGTGCGAAGAGACCACTTATCCACGGTCTCAGGACGAGTGAGGCAAGTGAACCAAAAGTGGCTCCCAAAATCATAATTGCTACCCCAAAGTCTTTTCCTTTCAAAGACACCAAGATGGTCCTGTGGAATTACGCCGCGAGCATCATAATTCCGGGACCGTCCAGTGCACAAGAGGAAAAGAAGACAATGGAGACGGGACCTGCTCAACCAAGTAGCACAGAAGTAAGCGATGTGAGGCATCTAACAAGAAGTGGTCGATGCTACATTCTAGAAAACCTGAGGGATCTAAAGGAGAAAGGCCAGGAAGTTGGAACAGGACCCGAGAAGTTATTTGGAGAAGATCCACCTTCGAAAATCAAAGAGCCGGTCATGGAAACACAGGCACAAGAGTTTCTAAAATTTTTGAAGCACAGTGAGTATAATGTTGTCGATCAACTCCGGAAACAACTAGCTCGCATTTAAGTACTTGACCTATTACTCAATACAGAAAAGCATCGTGATACATTGTTGAAGGTTTTGAATGAAACCTTCGTTACAAAAGGCATCTCTGTTGGAAGATTGGATTAGATTATCAGTCACATCACCGACGTAAATCATATCACTTTCAGTGATGACGAAATCCTAGGGGAAGGCACATGGTCCGTCAAGGCCCTAAACATCATCACTCACTGAAAAAGTTATGTGCTGCCGGGCGTTTTAATCAATAATGGATTTGCATTGAATGTCATGCCATTAGCCATGTTACAACGACTACCAATCGACAGTTTGCATATGAAACCATGCCATAATACGGTACGAGCCTTCGACGGGACTCAAAGAGATGTGGTCGGGAAGATAGAAGTACCCATGCTCATTGGTCCCACTGAATATGTGGCTGATTTCATGGTCATGGATATCTAGCCATCTTACAATTTCCTGTTAGGAAGGCCCTAGATACACTCGTCTGGCATCGTTTCGTCCTCACTCCATCAAAAGTTAAAGTTTGTCACTGAAGAGAAATTAGTAACAGTGAATGCATAAGAGGACATCATTTCTTCAGTAACTCCAGATACATCGTACATCCCTACTGATGGAGAAGTAATAGAACGTACCTTCAGAGCCTTGGAACTTATCAATGCCACTTTTGTTGCTGAAGGGAGCAAAGTTCCACGCCTCAAATTGTCAAACTGCACTAAGATGATGGTGTTCAAAACCCTGGGAAGAGGAGTGAGAAAGAATAAAGGTTTGGGGAGGAATCTACAGGGGCATCTTTATCTCATTAGTGTGATTCACAAGGTGGACCACTTTGGACTTGGCTATAAACCTAACATCTTGTAAAAAAGACAAGAATGGAAAAAGATACAAGAATAGAGGAAGACTGGTTGAGAGGGGAAGACATTCCCTGGGCTCTCATAACCTACTCAAATTTCAGAGAGATCTTCATATTTGGGGGGATATGAAACCCAGAGGAGGATATCCAAGAGGCAAACCAGGAGGGTGAAAGGCGTTCCAAGAAGAGCTGATCAGTGAAGCTTTAGAAGAAATGAATGTGAACATGATTGGCGACAGGAGCAAGCCTAACCAGTTTCTGGCCAGAATTCGCCCGTACCTCCCAAGAGAAGAGCTCGACAATTGGACCTTCAAAGTCATGCCAGCACTCAATAGGGACAGATCGAAGTAATGTCTGGAACCATTCCGTTACTTTGGCCCGAAAGTAACAGACATCTTTTGTAAAAAATGGCAACTATGTCATATTCATCTGTTTTTAATGAAATATACTATATCTACCGTTTATTTCTCAAATGGAAAACTTAGCATTCATTCCATTCAGTCCATTTCATTCATTATTTATTTACCTATTCATTCATTTATTAGTTAATTATTTATTTACATCATAAACTATATCATTCTTTTCCGAATACGCACTTTCAAAATTGTGCAAGCCTCTTAATATAAACTGTATGAACAATATGGAACCTAATCCTAAAGTAGATTTTGAAAGACCCATGTACTTGGCAGAGGTAGAGGAAGAGAATGATGAGATTCCCGAAGAGCTGCTAAGAATGATGGCCGATGAGGAAAAGTAAATCTTTCCACACCAAGAGAAGGTAGAGATCCTAAACTTAGGGATTGACGAAGAAAGGAAAGAAGTAAATATCGGAGGTACCCTATCACCAGAAGTCAGACAGGGGTTAGTGGAATTGCTTATAGAATTCAGAGACATGTTCTCATGGTCACACCAAGATATGCCGGGCTTAAACACGGACATTGTAGCGTACAAGCTTTTTAGAAGCCCGTCTAGCAAAAACTTTGAAGAATGAGAACTGACATGTTACTAAAAATCAAGGAAGAGGTCAAGAAACAGGTCGATGTCGTATTTTTGGAAGTCTCTAAGTACCCAAAATGGGTAGCCAATATCATGTCGGTACCAAAAAATGATGGGAATGTGCGTATGTGCGTGGATTATAGAGACCTTAATAAGGCGAGCTCCAAAGACAACTTTCCTTTGCCTCATATTGATACTTTAGTGGAGAATACTGCGGGGCATGCTTGGTTCTCATTCATGGATGGCTTTTCGGGGTACAACCAGATCAAAATGCACCCTGAAGACATGGAGAAAACCACTTTTGTGACCATGTGGGGCACATTTTGTTACAAGGTGATGCCCTTTGGGTTAAAAAACGCCAGGGTAACTTACCAAAGAGCCGTGGTAACCTTGTTTCATGACATGATGCATAAGGAAATTGAGGTGTACGTGGATGACATGATAGCCAAGTCTAAGACCGAGGAGGGGTACATCCAAAGCTTGCGGAAACTCTTTTGAAAGCTAAGAAAGTATCAGTTAAAGCTCAACCCGGCCAAGTGCACCTTCATAGTCACATCAGGGAAGCTTTTGGGCTTTGTGGTAAGTCAGCAGGGCATCGAGATCGACCTCGACAAGGTGAAGGCAATTCAAGATTTTCCCCTACCGCGAATACAAAAGGAGGTTCGATGACTTTTAGGGAGGCTAAACTACATTTCTCGGTTCATATCTCAGTTGACTAACAAGTGTGACCTTGTCTTCAGACTGCTCTGAAAGAATAACCCAGGGGTCTGGGATGAAGATTGTCAAGAGGCACTAGAAAAGATCAAGAAGTAACTGATTGATCCCTCAGTTCTAGTAGCACCAGTGATAGACCATTGATCTTGTACCTGACAGTCTTTGAAAATTCTATGGGGTGCGTACTTGGACAACATGATGACTCAGGCAAGAAGGAAAGGGCAATCTACTATTTGAGCAAGAAGTTCCCCGATTGTGAAACAAGGTACCCGCCAATTCAGAAATTATGTTGTGCCTTGGTATGGGCCACTAAGCGGCTACGATAGTATATATTGTATCATACCACCTGTTTAATTTCCCGGATGGATCCACTAAAATTTTTTATGGAAGCGCCAGCATTGACCGGGAAGATGGCTCGTTGGCAAAAGCTCTTGTCGGAGTTTCACATTGTTTACGTAAACCAAAAAGTGGTAAAAGGAAGTGTCATGGCAGATCTTCTGGCAAGTTACGCCTCGGATGACTATGAACCATTGGATTTCCATTTTCGAGATGAAGATTTGATATGTGGTTTAACTGAAGGGAAATCTGTTATCGAAAAAGAGAGATTGAGGCTCTATTTCGATGGGGCGTCGAACGCCCTAGGCCATGGAATAAGGGCAGTATTAATTTCCCCTGAGCAGGACCACTACCCTTTCACTAGTAGGCTAGAATTCTTCTGCACCAACAATATAGCCGAGTATGAAGCTTACGTCATGGGACTTCGAGCAGCCACCGAAAAGAAGATAAATGTGCTCTAGGTTTTTAGAGATTTCTCTTTAGTAGTCTACCAACTTCGAAAAGTGTGGGAGATCGGAGATCCGAAGCTAATCAAGTATCATGATTTGATCCAAGATTTGGTCAGAAATTTTGAAGAAGTCAGTTTCACCTACTTGCCAAGAGATGAAAACCAAATGGCCGACGCTCTGCCACTTTGGCCGCCGTGTTTAAAGTAAATGGGACAGCCAAGATAAAGCCTATTGAGATGCAAACTTTTGAGGTGCCGACCCACTGTTATAGCTTGGAAGAGGAAAAAGATGGCAATCCATGGTATTATGACATCCTCCAATATATCAAATACCAAACTTACCCAAAAGACGCCAACGATAATGAAAAAAGAACTATCAGAAGGTTGGCATCGAGGTACGTCCTTGACGGAGAGGTTTCGTATAAAAGAAGCAAAGATCAGATACTGTTGAGATGTGTCAATGCCCGGGAGGTCGAAACTGTTTTAGCGGAGGTCCATGGAGGTTTATGTGGAACCCACGCTAGCGGATTCTCGATGGCTAAGAAAATCATGAGATACGACTACTTCTGGTCAACAAAGGAGGGAGATTGCATCAATTATGCAAAGAAATATCACAAATGCCAAATCTATGCCGATAAGATACATTCTCCGCCAGTACCACTGCACGTCATAAACTCACCTTGGCCTTTTGCTACCTGGGGAATACACGTCATTGGTCAGATACACTCGAAAGCTTCTAATGGACACCGCTTCCTCTTAGTAGCTATCGATTAGTTCACCAAATGGGTAGAAGCTGCCTCGTACGCCAATATCACAAGAGCGACAGTTTGCAAGTTCCTCAAGAAAAAAATTATATGTCGTTATGGCCTACCCGAAAGGATCATCACCGACAACACTTCTAACTTGAATAATAAAATGATGACTGAGGTGTGTGAATAGTTCAAAATTGTACATCACAATTCTACTGTTTATCGCCCTAAGATAAACAGAGTAGTGGAAGCGGCAAATAAGAATATAAAGAAGATCATAGCAAAAACCATAGAAAATTATAAGGATTGGCATGATAAGTTACCTTTTGCTCTGTTTGCTTATCGAACCTCTGTAAGGACCTCCACCGGGGCAATGTCATACTCTTTGGTATATGGCACGGAGGCGGTATTACCCATCGAGGTAGAGATTCCATCACATCGAGTTTTGAACGAAGTGAAGTTGGACGAGGCTGAATGGATACAAGCTAGAATTAATCAGTTGAACCTCATTGAAGAAAAAAGGTTGAAGGCCATCTGTCATGGTCAAATGTATCAGAAAAGAATGATGCGAGCCTATAACAAAAAAGTTTGCCCCAGAGAGTTTTAAGAAGAGGATCTGGTGCTTAAGAAGATCTTACATAACCAAAAGGACTTCCGAGGGAAGTGGATGCCTAATTGGGAAGGGCCTTATGTGGTAAATAAGGCTTTCTCGGGAGGAACATTAATCTTAGCCGAGATAGATGGGAAGGAGTTGAGCAACCCAGTCAACTCAGACTATGTAAAAAAAGTATTATGCCTGAAAAATAAAGAAGAAAAAAGAAAGAAAAAAGAAGAGAGAAGAAGGAGGATTTAGGGTGAAAACCCAAAAATGGTTGTCTTAAAACAAAGAGGGTGATCTGAATTGAAAATTCAAACAGGACGGTTCAAATAGGCGTGAATTTTGGCATACGACTGGCAGACTTCATCGATGTATGATGCTTCAATCCTTGGGTCGTCAAGAATTGTACCCAAGATGGCGAGTAAAATATCTACTGTGGTCGATGGGTTCTTATTATTCATACAGTTAATATTATTCATATATTTCCTTTCTCATGTTTGCCATGACTTTCAAAATTTTGTTAATGTTTCTCTAAGTATTAATAAAATATTATTCTTATTTTTGTTGCCCATCTCACAATCATCTTGCAGATGAATTGGCATAGATCACGAAAAGCAAAAAAATTCTTGGTATTACTATGATTTAACCTATTGAGTGTAGGTTGTTCCAAGATAGAGGGCGAATATGCCGGGGTTAAGGTAAAAAGATCATTCGAGGTGAAATTCACGAGATTTACCAAAGAAAGACAATGAGTACCTTACTATTATTGAAGGAGCTGAAGGCGAAAATTCAGAATGGCGCCCAAAAGAAAAAGAAAAGAAAGAAAAGAAAAGGAAAAAAAAGAAAAATAAAAGAAAAAGAGAAAAATAAAAGAAATAAAGAAAAGAAGAAAAAACTGAAGCGAAAACCCATAAATGGCGCTTTGGGGAAGTATGAGACTAAAGTGAAAACTTGAAAAGGCACTTTAGAACAAAAATCAAGAGTTCAAAAAGGGGCATAAAAGGTGAACCTGAGTGACAAATGGGACACTGCCGTTACAAGGAAGTGATGAAGAAAGCAAAGGAAGATCAAAATCAAGAAACCAAGAAGGAAAAGTGTTCGAGTGAATTAGTGTCACCCATGCATCATACTTAGTTAGACATCCCTAGGGTAGGGACATGCTAACTCATATCATTATAGCATTTCATTTCTTTTGCAGGTATTTTAAAGATAAATCGGGTACCTCCTAAGGAAGAGAAAAAGACGTCAAAGTGGAAACTTGAAAGGAATTTTCAAATAAAGGATTTCAAACACACCACTTCACAGTGAAAGAGACGAGATAATAGAACCTTGCATAAAAGGGAAGAAGAAAATTAGCCTATCCTTTCAGGCTCACAAAGAGTGGAAGCCTTCATGGAACCCTTATTTGAAGAACTGATATTTGTTCGCTACCGCTTCGGAGGAACACATCGTCTTTGTCTGGTTACCTCTGCTGCCATTTCAAGAGGATGTCCCAACCTCACCAAGTTTGCTTTCTTCCGCTTCAGGATAGCAAAGTTACTTGGATTCATTTAAAAACGCTTTGGAAGAATAGGTCGTTTGGAGGCTAGTTGACTTGTCTGTTGTCGTTTCGAAAGGATATCCCAACGCCACCTACTTGTTTTCTGTCGTTTCAAGAAAACAGGTTATTCGGATTTATTCGCTGCCGCTTCAGAGGAATGAATCGTTTAAAAACTGGTTTGTTCATTGTCATTCCGAAAAGGCGTGTCTGTGCTACTTGGTCGTTTTTGCTGCTTTGGGAAAATGAGTTATTTAGATTTTCTCGCTGCCATTCTGGAAGAGTAAATCATCCGACAAGGAAGTAGGGCAAAATTAGTGCTTATGGTCTTTGCTTTATCCTTATTTCACAAGTATAAGCAAATAGGGGCAGTTGTAATCACTAATTTTGTCCGGGGTTGACCCGTTTCTTCTATTTTGCAATAATAAGCTTATATGTATTATTAGGTGATAATAATATTGGGCTCATATGTGTTATTATATGTACTAAGTATGTATTATGAATGTGCGTGTTTATTATGTGTTTTTATATAAAACATGAACACATGTGTGTGGTTTGTCAATCTTTCATGTAATATACAATTATGTATGTGTTATTAATATGTTAGTGTGTCTACTAATTGTTTTAATATCATTAATGTCTAAATGTATATTGTATGCCTATGTGTATGTAGTATGTATTAATGTTACAAGTGTGTATGTGTTTATTGCATGTGATAGTAATACATATGTTAGTGTATATGTATGTATGTATTATAAGTGTATGTATTGATATTTGTATAAAGATATTTGTTTATAGAATGTCATCATAGTATAAAGTGGGCTGATAAATAATTAAAAGGATAAAAAAGAAACATATCCAATATATAATTAAAACCCAATGTTTATATATAAGTCCAGGTCCATTTATATATCCATTAAAACCCAAAAAATATTAATATATGATTTTGGCCCAACAAGCCAAGCCCTAAGTTTGATAATTATCTAAAAGAAACCCTAATTTGATGCTCTTCTCATACGCAGCCAGATCTGGACAGTTGGATCAAGGGCTATAGATCGAACAGAGATCCTTCAGCTCCTTGTGTGCCACGTGTCATTATCCAGAGCTGCCACATCAACCATTAGGTGCAATCTGGGCCATCTGTTCCAGAAGAGATCTCAGTCATCGGATCAGATCTGATCCAACGGCCCAAATCAAGTCAGACTGTTCGAATTTCGTACGTGCAGCCCACGCTCAGACCGTTCAGCTTCTTCACGCGCCCATGCGCCGGTGTCGATTTATCCCATCATCCGCATAACCACATCATCGAGATTTCCGCTGCCACAACCAATTCTCCCAACCACTGAACAGTAGAAAAAACATAAAAAAACATGGAAAAATCAGAACATCATTATCCACAGTGGTTTCATTAATGTTTGCTTAAACATGTAAACCATAGGCAATAGAGCAATAAGTAATCGGAGATAGATATAAAGCAATGTAATCAACCACATGTAACAGGGAGTTTTGAACAAAAAAATTCTAGAAGTAATAAACAGAGAAAAAGCCTTTCAAGGTATATCTTCTTCTTTATTTTCAATTCAAATATATATATATGTATGTATATAAAAAAGAAAACAGAGTTTAGGGTTTTACCCTTGTCGATTCCCCATTCTTTCTGCGTCGTTCCGGTTCCCTCCTATCGTCGCTTCGCCGTTGATAAGTCGTAGCCTCCTTAAGGCCGGGTATGGTGAAACGGTGCAAGCACGTGGCAGCAGAAGCCCCTTATTTCGAATCGGCTTTTGGTTTTTTACTGGAAAAGGGACTGATTTGGATAAAAATGGGTTCAAAACTAGGTTCAGTTTGAAAACAGGGAGTTTTTTTGGGCGGTTTAGTTTCAGCGGCGGCCGACACGGCAATAAGCCGATCGATTTATGGAAATTATGGCGGAGGGGGCCGCCGGAATCTGGGTTCATGATGAACCCAGATGAACATGAAGAATCAGTTGAGAGCATTCTGGGTGGGGAAAAATGTTATAACAAAAAAATGGCCAAAAAATCTGATTTTCGGATAAAAGGGGTATATATAATGTTATAATTTTTAAAATGGTATAATCACATTTTTAGTCCCTCCGCCCTAAAATAATTGTGCCAGATGGGCTTCCGCATGGTCCAATTGCACTATCGGTCCCTCTGTGTGGGATAATTACCATGGGAAGCCATTCTACCTTTTTTAATTACCCCAGGGTCCTTCGTAGTTTTGCAAAATTTTCAATTACATCCTCGTTATTTCTTTTAATTTTGTCTTTGTATTTTATTTTCTCACAATTAGGTCATTTTTCCAGTTTTAAATTAAGTTATTTTATTTATTATTTTTCATGTTTTTTTAGTTTAGATTTTGCATATTTATTTCTAGCATTTACAATTTAATTTCTATGTTAATTTTGCTCGTTTGTGATCGTAATTTTAGGGATAAAATTAGTTCGAATGGAATGTATATTAGGAATTTAATAGGCACAGAGATTTAGTATAAAATGGAAACATGACATATGATTTTATGTTTAATAGACATTTGTTGATAAAGTAGAAATTAGTAAAATAAAGTGTACATTTCTCGACTTATAATACGTTTTAGAATAAAATAGGAATTTGTAAAAAATATAAATGTTTTAATATATAATATATATTTTTAGTATATAGTAGTTTTTTGAAAAGGATATATATATATATGATAGATACTTTTGATATAATGGTTTTAAAGAATAAGATAGAATTTTTTTCGACTTATAGGGGAAAGAGCACCAACCATATGCCTCGTTAAAAAACCTCCCTACACCTAATGGACGAAAAAGAGTGCATATGGAAGGTCTAAAACAAACAAAAAAAGTCAAAACGACAACAACCATAAAACATAAACAACAACCCTATACTTCAAAAATCAATCAATACCAGTAACATGATGGCCACCCCCAAGCTGTAGATCTTGCTCCAGCAAAGCAATAACCCGACTTAACGGTTCCTCATAAAACACTTCACCTATTCCTTGACCTCGTAGTGCCTTAGTAAACCAATCGGCAACCATATTTGAATCCCGAAGAACATGTCGCAAAACAACCTCCCAAGATCGATGGATAAATTCCCAGATTACAACCACCAAAGTGTTTGTCGTTCGTGAAGTATTGCCCTCCTCAAGGCAATGAATAGCCTCAATACTATCCAACTCAATTTGTACCCGAAGAAAACCACAACGCCACGCATGTTTCAACCCATCCAAAATCGCTCAAAGCTCCGCATTAAGGACAGAACAGTGGCCAATACCGCGACTGAAACCAAAAAGCCAATTGCCAGTATCCGAACGACAGACCCCCCCCAACTGTTGCTGCATTTGTGACTAAGTTCACCCCTCTATCTACATTAATTTTCACCCAAGAAACAGGCGAGAGCTGCCACAAATTCGAAGCTGGAAGAGGACGAGAAGTTGTTACTTAAACCAAAGATCTACGAGTGTTAGCTTGAAGAATTTGCTCTAGAAACATTTTGCTAGCGATGACAATATCCTCTCGTTCAACAAACTCCGGGTCAAAGAGTCTCCCATTTCTGCGATTCCACATCTTCCAACATAGAATTGCAAAAAATAGCCTTCAATTTGCCGAAATGCAAGCAAAAACCCTATCCTTAAAAATATTGGCAGTAATCCAATCTTGTAAAGGCAACGAGTAAAAAGTTTGAATCTGACCCGCAAGGATAAGTTGCCGCCAGAAAGTGCGCGCACAAGGGCAATCCTGAAGGACATGAAGGATATCTTCATGTCCTTGGGAACAAAACATAAAACTAGCATCATCAGACATGCGGCGTCGTACCCATTCCATATTAGTAAGTAAACAACCACGCCTTACAAGCCAAATAAACGAACGAATCCGTTGAGGTAGAGGCAATTTCCAAATCATAGTCAAAATATTTTGACCAAGAACAGAATTATGACCCATCAGACGATTATAAGCTGATTTCACAGTAAACAGATTCTTCCTATCATCCTTCCACCCTAATTGATCAGGGCCGAGGTGTTGAGCCGGGGGGTAAACAGTCATAATATGATGCACACACTCCTCGGGTAAAACCTCACTCAGAGCCTCAATATCCCAAAAACCACTAGAATTAACAAACGAACTCACCTGACAAGGTATCGATTGTTCATCCAGCGTATACATAGAAATAAGAGGACCATATTCAGCTAACCAAGCATCATAGCAAAAATCAATGGAGCAACCATCTCTCACAATCCAGCCTATACCTTCGTGCACATTATCCCATATTCGACAAAGACCAGACCACAAACGAGAACAATTACACGAACGCAGGTTAATCGGCAAATCATCACTCACCTTATATTTCAATCTTACCACGCGAACCCATAATTTATCAACTTCCGTAAGCATTTGATATCCAATTTTCATGAGAAAAGCTTAGTTAAAACGCTCCATATTGCAAAGACCGAGCCCACCTTCATCAATTGGATTTTGTACCTCTTTCCAACGCACAAGACTGATACCCTTGTGATCCATTGAGCTTCCCCAAATAAAACTTCGAATGAGCTTCTTAATTTCCATACAAACTCCTTTAGGGAGCCAAGTTGCTTGCATCGTATAATTAGGAATAGCCTGCAAAACAGAGCGTGCCAAGGTGACACGGCCAGCAAAAGCCAGAGATTTAGCCGGCCTCGATGCAAGGTAGGTATGAATTTTATCCACCAAGTACCCATAAGTGGCGTTAGTAACCCGGTTACGCAAAAGAGGTATACCGAGATACTTCCCTAAATCTTGAACTTTTGAAAAACCAAAGCCATTCACAATATCTGATCTGACATCGAAAGAGGTATTTTTAGAGAAAAAAATATTGGTCTTAGAAGAACTTACCTTATGTCTAGAAGATGCGCAGAAATAATCAAAGACCTGACGAATGACTTGCATCTGCCGGACTGTCGCCTCCGTAAACAAAACAATATCGTCTACGAAGAAAATGTGAGAAATACCCAGGCCATTTCGACTCAAACGGATCTCAAACCATCTCCCTTGAGCGATTTCCACATTAATCATTTGCGAAAGACGTTCCATTCAGAGAACGAAAATATAGGGCGACATGGGATCGCCTTGTCGAATTCCCCGTGTCGATTGAAAACTCTCAGTCAATTCCCTATTCCATACAATTTGAGTAGAAACCGAAGTGATGCAACTCATAATCAGATTAACGAGACTAGTTGGCAATCCAATATCCTCTAAAGCATCTGCAATGAAACTCTATTCCAAGCGGTCTTATGCTTTCTCAAGATCTATCGTTAAAGCCATCCAACCCTTCTGGCCCTTTTTTCCTGCGCATAGAGTGGATCACTTCCTGGGCCAGAATCATATTATCCATGATATTCCTACTAGGAACAAAGCTCACATGTGACTGCGAAACCAACCTCGGGAGTAACGACTTTAATCTATTGACAATTACCTTTGTCAATGACATATATCACCGGAAACAAGCTGATAGGTCGAAATTGTGAAAAAAGACGTAGGCGACAGAACTTTGGGGATAAGAACCAGAATTATCTGATTATCTTCTGCCCGAATATGTTGAGCATTGAAACATTCCTACACAAATGCGGTCACACTATGCCCGACCACCTCTAAATTACATTGATAAAACATGGCATGTATACCATCGAAACCTGGTGCTTTTAAAGGATCCATATCAAAAATAACTCTGCACACCTCCTCATAGGTCACCGGAATAGTCAGCTCCTCTTTTTCACATTAGAAATTAGAACAAATTGGTTTCGACACTGCCACGGTACAAGGTTATCATTTGATGCTTGAAACAAAGAATGGAAAAAAAACCACAACTTCATTCTTTATCAAAATAGGGTCATCACACCATCTTCCATTTGCCAGCTTAATCATAGAAATATTTCGCCTACGCTTACGGGCCTTAGTAGCGCGATGATAGTAACGGGTATTACGGTCTTCATCCCTTATCCATTGGCAACGTGATCACTGGAACCATAAGGCCTCTTCTTGTGTAAGAATAGTATCTAAATCCTCTTTAAGCTTTCGTTTGAGATCGTGGAAATGGGCATTACTAGAGAACTCAGTAATTTTTTCTATGCCTTGAATGCGCGCCATAATTCTCGCTTTCCGTCTTCCAATACTGCCAAAAGTCTTACAATTCCAGGTAATTACCGCATCAGTAAACTTTTTCAAATTCACTGAGATATGGTCTTCCGGCACCCATGTATTCTTCAATAAATCAACGAAACATGGGTCATCTTGCCAAGCTGCAAGGTACTTAAATGGTACAGGAGGTCTCCGATTACCCAATGATGTTCCCAACAAGAGAATTAGACGATGGTCCGAACCAATACATGCCAAATGAATCACTCTTGAATATGGCCAAGCATCGAACCATGCCTTGTTCCCTACACGTCGGTCGAGTCTTTGATGTAAATTACCTCTCCTCCAAGTGAACCGGGGACCCTGGAAATCTAAGCCATATAGATCAGCAATATTCAGAAAATCCCCGAACTTGTGACATATACCATCTCGTTGTCGAGAACCACCCATACGATCCTTCACACAATAAATGGCATTGAAGTCTCCCTCCAAAATCCAAGGAACATTAGTTGTTTGGTTCAGCGCTAGCAGCTGAAGCCATAAGGAATGACGTACCCGGGCAGTTGGGCTAGCATATACCACAGACAAAAAGCAGCATTTCCCATAATGGCAATCCTCACAAATCGAACGAATAAACTAAGTAGAAATCGCAATGATGTCCAACTTAACACTATCTTTCCACATAAGCCAGATACCCCTAGAGAAACCAAGAGCTTCAACCCGATATGACGACTGAAAGCCATGCCTGGAGATAAAGTTATCAGCTTTTCTTCCGCTTATCCTAGTTTCCATCAAGGCAACAATGTCCAGGTCCTGTGACCTTACAATAAGTCTCAAATAACGGTTAAATTCAGGGACTAAAGCTCCCTGAATAAGATAGAATTTTGTAAAATATAATATATACCCATGACACATAATATATATATATATATTTCAAAGTATAGTATAATCTATAAAATAACACATATATGTTTTGGATATAATATATAGTTTTTAAGGTATATAGTATAATTTTGAAGAATATAATATATACATTATAGGTACATAAAATATATAGTTTTTGAAGTGTATAATAATGTGATGTGAAAATGAAATATGTATATGTAGTGTATAATATGGTTTACAGTATATAGAAGAGTTTTGTAAAATAAATAATACATATTTTTAAATAATAGGTTTTTTATATGTATATTATATAACTTTAATACATAATGTATTTCAATGTATATTTTTAAATAATAAGTTTTTTAATATGTTATATTATTTTAATACATAATATATCTTAAATCTTTTGGGCCTTCATTACATAATAATAATCCGGGCCTTAGGCCTTGCTTTGGTCCTTTTGGGCTTTTGTCTAAATTAAGTAAATTATCTCAATTAATCTAGATCAGGTGCTCGTCTTATAGGGGCACGATCCTAGAATTAAATTAGTCCTAGGTTTTTTAGAGCCTTAGTTAGATTAGAGTTCGAATTAATCTAATGAATTTAAATTTATCCTTGGCTTATTGGGGTAAGCATTAAATTCATTAAATTAATTGAACATTTCTTGTTTACTTTAGGGGAAAAATCAATTTCAAGTTTAACTTAGCATTAAATTACAATTTAGTCACCATAAATTGGGGTTTTTCTGGGCATATATATTAAATTGGGCCTTCCTTTTGAATGTTTACATTCATGCCCTTGATTATCATACTTTAATTGACATCCATATAATCTTTAATCTTAATTGCATATCTAATTAATCTAAATCATAAAAGGGGAGGCATTTATTAATTCTAATATTTGTGTCGTAACAGTCCGAGCTTAAAGGATGTTGACCAAATATTCGGATTAATCCTTACCATCCCGAGGTAAAAGGATTAAAAGCTAACAAGATCATCACATCATACTTAAATGTCTGCATCATGCATAAAGGTGACGTACGGAAGTCGAACCATAAATTAACACGGCAGTCAGGCTTATTCGATGTCGGTTTAATCTATGGTCCGACATATCGTCAACCTTATTAATTAAATGTCTAATTAATTTGAATCCATCGATTCGATAAAGCTCGTGCAATCAAGGTTAATTTTCATCTGAGAACTCCGAATTAAATTCATTTTAAATTTCAATAGTTTTCATCCTTTTAAGGCAACAAATGTTTTGGTACCGAGTTCCGGGTGTGATGGGGGTGCTCATCATTCCCCGCGCGTAACCAACTCCCGAACCCTTTCACGACGAATCTCTGGTTTCTTATGGTGTCCGGCGTACCTTACCCAAGTGGCCGGTGGCGACTCCAAGTTGTCATCGTTTTCAAAATTTTAAAGCTTTCAAAAGAAATCTCCAATCTTCCAAAAGATTTTCATTAGTAATTTCGGAGGTAATTAGTAGCCGACTTTTTTTCTAAACAAATGCCCTTAACGCAGCAAATTTCCTTTTTTCAAAAAAAAAGAAAAAAGGTCGCTACAGCTACGGATAACAACCAGATGAATGAATGTAGAACTAAGAGAATCTGTTGTAGAGAAGATAAAGGGAAAAAGTAAAAATAAAATAAAAGTGCTATTTAAATATCCCAAAATGACATCACTTGAGGATGATTATGTTAGCCCAAAACGACATCATTTTAAGAAAATTGATCAAATACTCGATCTGAGATCCATATCTTTTGTTATTTTGGGGTGAATTCTATCTTAGAATCTTTGCTTTTGAATGCAATTCAATTTAGTCTATTTTTTATATTACTTGTTATTTTGATCATTTCAAGTTCTGTTTATTTTTTCAATATGATCCATCGAATGAAACACCGTTCACTAGATTTAAACAGTCAATGGCCTCGCCAGGGGTAGAGTAATATATTCAAAAATTATCTCAGTACGACGATCAAATTTTGAGATCCATGAGGCTAAAAAGCAAAGTTATCTTTGTATATCTAGGCTTTTCGAGCCGTTTTTAGGAGAATCTAAGGGTAGATTCAAACTTAGGGTGAAAAAAGAGTTCGAGAAAGTCATTTAGAGATCCATGGCCATTAACGACAACTGTAAATGACGACTATGTAACAAAAAAGAAAAATAAAAATAAAAAAGAGAAAAAAAAAAAGGAAAGGTAAAAGAAGTAGAGGGGTATTTAAAATCTCAAAATGACATTAGTTCGGAGGAATTTGGAGATGAAAATCGTCTGCCATTAATTATGTTCCATTTAGTATATAAACCAATTTAAGCTTTCTTGTAGAACATATCAAGTGAAAGATACATAAACCTAAAATCTAACAAAAGTTATGTTAAAAGGTACTGAAAATACATATGTATTTATTTCCATGCTATTAAAGTCTGATTCTATCTATGGAAATTTCATATGAAGAAATCTAATATGTGATTTGTAAAACTGATTTTCATCTGGCAATCTAGTTTGATAATTCTTGGAAACATGGCATTGTCAACAATTGGGATGATACGGAGAAGATTTGAAATTGAAAGACGAGGAAGACGGTGAGGAATAGAGTTTTACAACTCGGAAACACTACTTTAAATAAAAAAATGTTGCAAAACTATAATAAATAATAACTCTTGGTTTAGTGGTTGTGTTTGTTGAACATTGCCTCTACCATCACAGGTTTGATCCCCACGGGAGGAATAATTGGGTTTAAACTTTTTCTTTTTAATTTGATGGTGACACATGTCAACATTTGATTGGATAAAAAATATTGATTAAATAAATTAAAATTAAAAAAAATATTCCTCAAATCAGATGGTGACACGTGTCACTATACGACTAGAGGATAAATTTATCAAATTTAATTTAATTTAAGATCAAATTGATATAATGTGTAAATAATAAGGACCGAATGTGTAATTATACTAATTTTATTTAACAGCCATGGCTTTTCCATTATGATTTAACGGTCGATGGCTACATTAGAACCACTTAAATACTTAAGTGATATATTTGCCAAAATTAAAAGTATAGTAGTCAAATCGATATCAACTTCATGTTTAAGTGGTCATCTGTGTAGTTTACCCTCAAATTAAATGGAACTAACTCCCCAGCAGCAATAGCCTCTATATGACTAGAGGATAAATTTATCAAATTTAATTTAATTTAAGACCAAATTGATATAATGTGTAAATAATAAGGACCGAATGTGTAATTATACCAATTTTGTTTAACAGCCATGGTAACTTTTCCATTATGATTTAACGGTCGATGTCTACATTAGAACCATTTAAATACTTAAGTGATACATTTACCAAAATTAAAAGTATAGTAATCAAATTGATATCAACTTCATATTTAAGTGGTCATCTGTGTAGTTTACCCTCAAATTAAATGGAACTAACTCCCCAGCAGCAATAGCCTCTTCAAAGTTTTGAAGCTTTTCATGAGCTTCTTCTCGTCTAATTAGAGCTTTTATATAAGAAGGATTGAGATCTAATGCTTTCGTAAATTCCTCGATGGTTTCCTCAATTTTTCCCCTTAAGAATATATTTTTCCTATATTAAAAGGATAATCAGGATTCAATATATATGATTAATATTTGATGCGTGCAAGTTGGCTGCTATTTTTGAAGACTTGAATTGAAAGTTTAAAACTGTTTGTGATAAAGATATATATATATATATTATATATATATATAATTTTGTATTCTTGAAAGTTGTTGGCCTAGTGACAAAGACGTGCCACTTGCTCTAAGCTTACCCTAATTTAAATCCCTCGTAACCAAATGTGTAAATTAATTTATTAAATTAAAATTAATACTAAATTAATAGATTATATAAATAATAGAGATCAAATGTGTAATTATATTAAGTTTACTCACTTTTCTATTATTATAAAACATAACCATTATTTTATCGGGAGTTGTACATTCTTTTATTGTAAGCCTAACGCTAGTTAGGCCTTCATCTCTCTATAATTCAATATGTATAAATATTGAATGTTCTAATACTACTTTTTACCCATGACGTAGGGGTAAAGGGTTGAAGCCAAGTAAAAACCTATTGAATTAGAAAAGGAGAAGGAAATTACTAACATGTAATCGGTCTCGAGTCCATCAAATCCAGAAGTAGAAAATTTCCAAATCAAAATCAGAATCCAAGTAATGGTCAAACCTTGAAACCTTCTTCTGGGTCTTAAAGGTGGTTTCAATGAGGCAAGGTCTAGATGAAGACTCTCCGTGGGGCATGCAGAACCAGACTTGGTCGTTTCTCAAATTCCCTCCTCTTTTTTTAATATACCGTGTAGAAGGAACGTTAAATACTTTGAAAAATATAGCACTCAGCAGCAGCAGCTTAGAAACCCACCGCATTTAAACCCCGTTTTACAAGTTCATTCCTCCTTAAATCATGTTCAAGTCCAATCCCGAAGCAAAGCAAGAAAACCCCAGAAACCATGGATCCAGAACTCGCCTTGTCCCTAATCCTCCATGGCTGCAGATTAGCTAAAGACCTTGAAGCAATGCTCGGGGATTTGGCCAACCAGCCTGAAACCCTTTCCAAGACTTGCGATGATATCGTAAACATCTTCACCACTGCTAAAGAAGGGTTAAACAATGCACATCCCCAAGCCCCGTATTTGTTCGCCCATCATCAGCCTCAGCCTTCGCAGCAGATGCAGACCGATCCCTGTTTGCAGGAATGGCTGAAATATGGTGGCATTGCACAAGCAATGGATGTGTCAGGTTCCGGTAAAGGTTCTTCATCCTCGTCCCAACGTTCCCATAGAAGGTTATAAACTTTCCCAGATTATATATATATATATATATATGTATGTGTGTGTGTGTAAGTGTATAATAGTATTGATTTTGTTATGAATTACCTATAATGCAGCAGAAAGGCTGATGAAGCGAAATTCACAATGAGAGAACCGGCTCCTCAGATGGGAAACACCAACATTCCTCCGGAGGACAACTACGCTTGGAGAAAATATGGGCAGAAAGAAATTCTGGGTTCAACGTACCCTAGGTAATCAATCTATTAATTATTGATCTATAATATGCATGTCACATGGTATTAACCTCTTTTCAAAAGATATGTTTGATAAAATATACATCGCCACCATTGTTTATATATCTCAAAACCTTTTTTTCTTTTGACGTAAGACTAATGTCTCCGCCTCTTCCAAACGTGACACGTGCATGTTTAAATTCATATTAATCAATTAGTCATGTACCTAAGCATTCAAAACTTTGATCAAGTATAAAAGGTCGCTTAGAATTTGACTTGGTCTCCTATATGACATTAATATTTGACTGCTTACTTCTTTTCCCAAAAAAGAAATTAAATTAAATTAAACAGTTGACTGCTTATTTATGATTCTTAATAAAAGAGTTCACCATTATATATATATAATTGATGATGATAATCATGCATGTATATAACAAAGTTGATGGTGACCTAATATGAAATAAAAGTAAAAAAAGGGGAAGTACGAAAATGATAAACATGTGGGGTCGGTTTTCAGGGCATACTACAGGTGCACCCACCAAAAGATGTATAACTGCCCTGCAAAGAAGCAAGTACAGCGTCTAGACAATGATTTCCACACATTTGAAGTAACATATATTGGTCAGCACACGTGCCACATGTCCTCCACCGCCCCTTCGATTGCGCCACCGCCGCCGCCGCTTGTACCAGATCAGATGATTATGGCCCAGCAGGCTATGGTTTCTCAGCCTACACTACCTCCATCTTATTCTTCGTTGGTAGCTCCCTTGGGGACATGGCTTTCAACGGAGTTCAGTCTTGGTTCGGGTTCGGGTTCGACTTCTGACGGAAGACGTGGCGGCGATGCAGGTGCATCGTCGTCATCATCAGCAGTTGCTGGTGGCAGAGCCACCACAGGCAGCCGATATGGAAGGGATGTGGTGGAGTATCCGGCAGTGGCGGATATGGCTGATGCAATGTTTAATTCGGGTAGCTGCAGCAGCAACAGCATGGATTTTATTTTTCCACATGTGGAAGACAAATGGGAGGCAGGTGGCGGCGCAGGCGACAAGGAAAATTGATGAGATTTGCTAGAGTTCAGACCAGTTAAAGACCAGAAACATTATTCATGATGGATTAATTGCCACTAATTGGGGGGATCTACCTTTCTCTTGCGCTGGCTTAACACGATTTATTTGCTGAAATTTGCTGCTTTCTTTTTTCTTTTTGTTTCATTTAGTAAAAAAAATTCAGACAATAATTTACCTCGTATTGGCATTACCTATATGGATTGCAGACTGATTGTGTTGTGCATTCAAGAACTTTTGTTTGGTTTTTGTAGCATTCATTAGCTCACGGTTACAGGCCCGTTCTGAAAATTTTAGTAGCCTAAGGGTAAGGTTGAAGTTAAAAATTAAGTCCTAATAATAAATATTAAAAATAAATTTAGAAAAAATAGACTTCTATAATAATAAGTATTGAAAAAATTAAATTTTAATAACAGATATAGAAAAAAATTTAGAGTATGTCCCTAATAACAAGTATTGAAAAAAATTAAGTCTCTAATAACAAATATTGAAAAAAATTTAGACTTTTAATAATAAATATTAAAAAATTAAATTTTGAGAGTATGCACCAAATAGTAAGTATTGAAAAGATTGGAGTCTAATAACAAATATTGAAGAAAAAGACTATAATTAAAATCTTAACTATGGCCTTAAGACCCACTAATACATAGACTAAATAAGTTTACACGGTTCTTAATATTTAATTAGGCGCGATAGGCACACTAATGCTCAATTAAATTTTAAGCGGCTTTTTTTTATTTTTAATTATTGGCGGTGAGCCATAGGCATGCGCCCTTATTACCCTGGCTCGAGACAAGTCTGTATAGTTACGTATATGTGGTATATCAATTAGATATATTTTCTTAAGAAAGTATTTATAAAATATATATTGAATAATTATTTGATATATTGGATGTGGAAAATTTTAGTTTTCGCAAGCACGTTAGTTTTAGGGTTTAAGGACTCAATTTAGAGTGTAAGATTTATGTTTAGTAATTTAGAATTTAGTAATTGTGAATATAATTTAAGGTTTATAGGTTAAAACCTAAATCCTCATCATATTATTCTAAAACTTAAATTATAATCTCTAAACCCTAAAATTTAACTATTGCCCCTAAATTTTAAACCTAAACTCATAAACTCTAAACGGAGTACCTAAACCTATAAACTCTAGACTGAGTACTTAAACCCTAAAACTAAGACGTTTGTAAAAACTTTTCTCTAGTATATTGGATATAAATCTATATACAATTGTTTAAATATACAATTGGTACACCAATTAGACACTTTTTTTTTTCAAAAAAAAGTATCTATAAAATTTTTCTCAAAAATTAATACGTAAAATTTAATTTTATCCATAATCTTTTTTTATTTTATCAATTGTGTTAACTTTTAATGGTAGACAACATAAGATTATATCACGTCAAGATAATGACAATTATTATTTCAAAAAGGGTAAAACTTTGATACACAGACTGTGTAAAATTAATTTTACACAAATTTGTGTATTTACACTATAAAAACTTAAATCCTAAATTTTTAACCCTAACTCTAAAAAACTAAACCCTACACCCTAAACCCTAAATTCTAAACACTATCCTTAAATTCTAAACCCTACAACTTAAACTAAAACCCTAATCCCTAAAACTAAAATGCAGTGTAAACTAAAGTTTACACGACATGTATATCAAAGTTTTTTTCATTTTAAAAATATCTAGAAAATTTCAAAAGTAAAAACATCTAATTGGAATATGAAATTCCATAGCTACTGCAATCTGTTTTCATTAAATAAATTTTACCATACATAGTAATTTCCTTAAATTGTGATTAACATTAAGCTATTGCATTGTGTTGATTTTAGTCTAAACTTGGAAAGACCATAAATATCCTTATTTGCATTTACAATCGAATCCAACTCAGTTAATTTTACTATTTTACAAAAAAAAAATTAACTAAGAGTTCAAACTTGCAAAAAAATAAAATAAATGAGTATTTATAATTACTAGATCAATTGACGAATCTCTCCGTTACATTTTTTAATAAAAAATTTGATAAAAATTAATAAAAGAAATTAAAACAAGAAAGAGAAAATAAAAAGACCAAAATACCACTTGCGGAATTAGCCCAAATCTCTATAGCTACGACCGGCAGAAGAAAACAGAGCGTTTCTCCGGTCTCATCTCCAACAATGCCCCCCTCTTTCCTCCAATAACGGTCACTTTTTCTTCTTTTTTAGATTCGTTTTATAAGGTAGTTTTAAGGTGAGGCTATCTTATAGTGCGATTTTAAATGGAGGAGTGCAATACAAATTCTTATTTACTGGTAAATATGTAATTTTTTATAATTTACATAAATTTTTAACAGTAAAAATTTAGGTTATAATATAAAATTTGTGTTAAAATAAAATTTACACAAATTCTTATTTAGTTGGTAAAAAATTTATAATTACACAAATTTTTACTCAATTAATAATTTTATTTTATAATTACACAAATTTTTATTTAATTATTAAAAATTTGAGTTCTATCAAAATTTTTATTTAGTATCTTATCAATTTTTTTGTCAATTTTAGGCAATTTTTTTTATACTTTCGCCGTTTTATAATAACCAAATTCATTATATATATATATATATCAACCTGCCTGAGAGTGAGATCTCTCTGATTATTCTCTTTCCTTCTACTCCTTGATTCACGCTATGGAAAATCAAACAGCCGACCCCTTCCTTTTCAAGCTTAAATATATTCCAAACAAAGCCTTGACGTAGCCCACAAATATTTCCCATTAACAACTTCCCTTCCTCGTTGACATACCCATTTCATAGTTTTTTTAAGAAATTTGGTCGTGGAATCTGATCTAGGTTTCTGTTATTTGGGGGAGAAGGAAGATGTTAACGTGTATACCTTGTTCAAAGCAGCTAAACAACAACAATCGACCTGTTGGTCGTCCACAGGAACATGATGAAGATGCTTTGGAAACTCCCAGGACTAGGCAAGCCATTAAAGCTCTCACTTCTCAGGTATTTTTGAAACTTAGATGCTTTTTCTGTTTGTTTCCTGAGAAAATGCGGGAAAAAAACGACTAGGAATAATTCGACTTTGATGGGTTTAATGTTGTTTGTAATGGGAAATAAGCTGTGAATCATTTTTTCTTCTGTATCGGCATGTTTCTTAAATCTTTATCGAGTTTGTTTTTCCTTCTCAGTTTTCAATTTTCTGAAGAAAATGGGGAAAGCAAAAAAATCCCTGAATTCGTTTTGTTTTCTACCCTTTTTCTTTCCCCGACAAAGGGTTTTAGTGACAGATGACTTTTGTTTGTATATAATTTTCAGATCAAGGACATTGCATTGAAAGCATCAGGAGCTTATAAAAACTGCAAGCCCTGTTCTGGTTCATCAAATCATAACCGGAACTATGCTGGCTCTGATGCTGCCTCTGACTCGGCAAGTTTCCATTGCCCTTACCAAAGAACGGGAAGCTCTACTCCCCGAATTTGGGGCAAAGAGATGGAATCGAGACTAAAAGGACTTTCCAGTGCAGAAGGTACCCCCAACATCTGTTAGTGGCCGTGCAGAATCCGTTGTTTTTATGGAGGAAGATGAGCCTAAGGAATGGGTTGCTCAAGTGGAGCCCGGTGTTTTAATCACTTTCGTCTCATTGCCGGAAGGAGGGAATGATCTGAAACGGATTCGATTCAGGTACTTTATTTTGTTAATGGTATCATATATGATAGTGAAGTCTTTGGTTATCAAATATCTTCTTTTCAAGTGTTTATATTGTTTTGTTTTGGAATTGTCTCCTTGTGGTTTGGTTGCCATTCTTTGCTCTTAGCGTGATATTGGAGGTTTTTGTTCGTTGGGTTGTGATTGCATGTGGTAAGTATGTTGATGGTGGTGTCACGGCCCAAATCTTTTGGTCCGAGACAGTTGCGCAAGGATCCGCCCAAGAGGTTCAAATCGGATCATCGGACTTGCCAAGACCACCAGACTTGGCCCAACACTTGGAGAATGTTAGAGAGCCCGATCACACTAGCTCTTCGAAAAAGGCAAGAGACAAGAAGTCAAACGAGGAATCTTGCCATATCGGGTGTGATCAACTATCTTAGGAAAGAAACCTACTAATTGATGTAATTAGGTAGGATTTGATATTCTTTCCTAGATTAGAGATTCTTGTAAGGATTTGGGCTAATCCTGGCCATCCATGTAAATCGATCCGGACCATTGATTGAGTGGGAGCTCAACTATAAATAGAGAGCCTCCCACTCTCATTTGTATCACCCAATCATCCAACTCATTCCATTCATTCTCTCATTTGAGAAGAGTAATAAGACTCTGAGGCATTTACTCTATTTCTCCTCTTGTTCCTTTCATTTGTCTTCGTTCCCAAAGCTCTTCGAGCTAGTTGCCTCTCGAGTGGCCAAGAGTAGCCACCATAGTGCTTAAAGCGCTTCCGCATCCATCGAAGCCTGGAGGGCTTGTCCGAGCCGTTGCCGAGCAGGAGTACTCGCAAGGCTGGTTGAAGGCTTACTTAGGGAATCGACCGATTAGCGTCAAGAGCGTCTAAGGCCGCACGGATCACTAAGGTTGAGCCCTAGCCCCGTGACAGTGGCAATTGAAGCTGGATATTTTGACATTATCCTTTGTCACTTCATGTCTGGGTTGCCCTCTCACTAAATTTTCACGAGATGCTTTATGAGTGATAATCTATATCCCATCATTGAATTGGGCCCCTGATGTGAGGCTCTCTTTATAGCTTGACCCACTTGGCAGTATAGCTTTTGTTGCATTGCCAGACAATATGTCGTTTTATCATGGCCAAATAAGCTCAACCGGAGCTAGATTTTTTCCAGTACAATAATCTAGGCTTAGTGTTTGTTTCAAGAACTCTAAATAGCAACTGTTACGGACATGCCATCTAGGCCCGGTTTAGCATGCCATACGTCACTTGAAAGGGACTCTTCCCAGACAAGTCAGCCTTTATTGCGTCCCTTCTCAAGGACTTATCTCGATAGGACTCATGATCCTTCAGGCAACGCGCACTTTGATTATCGCATCTTGCAAGGCCTAGCGAATGGTAGACTCCAACCCTTGACTTCAGCCACGAGCGCAATGTGGGGCCCTCTAGCCCCAAACTGTCCCGAGGAGTTCCTCCTAGAGACATTGTGCCATCCGCTCTGTCCCATGGCCAGGGGGAAGTGGTTTGGTGTTGGGTCCCCACCATTCCCCTCGAGGTTCAAGGCTACCCCTCCCAACTATACCATCTCCAAGTTTTGAACCTGCATTCTCTCTTAGAGAGTGCAATGTGCTGCTTTACAATTACACCCAACACTTGTTTGTCAATCGGAGCTCGATGATGGTTAAACTATTTGATGCGTATGTGCTTCTTACTGATTGGATAGTGGGTTGTGATTTCGTATGTCCATAAGTAGAACGTGGGATGACACTATGACCAAGTTTATTAGATCTTTGTTTAGGCAGTATACACTGATTGGTGAATCTGACGTAACAGTAACATTAAAGGAATAAAGGATTCAAGAAATGTCTTCTTCACATGCAATGTTGGTACATACAATTCTTTTTTGTTGTCCAGGGTGTTTGCTGGGTAAATTTTCAATGCCCCGGTGACAGTGACCAAACAGAGCATTTGATAGAATAACAAGAAAATGTCCTTTTGTACAAGTTATTCCTTGTCAATTAGTAGTTGTTCTTTTATGGGCCAAAATAAAGCCGTTCATATCTTAACTCCTCAGTACTATCTCGGTCCGGAAATACAATTTCACTTATTTGTGTTTCTTGTTTAGCAGCCCTGAGGAACTCAGTGTTAAGCACCAATGGTTTCTAATAATGTTTAATTTCTTTACCATATCATATCATAATTTTCACTTTACAATATTGACAGATGACTTTGGACTTACATGGCCACATATTTCTGGTTGTTTCTGACTTGTGTTACCTTTCAGAATTTATAGAAATGATGATTATATACTTATCAGAACTTTTGGAGGGAAAAAGTCGGACTAATTTTCAGTTCCTCTATTTTTCTTTTTTAAAAAGTTATCGTTGTCTCTCATCTAGGTAATATATTTTTTAATGTCTCATCTAGATAATATTAACTATACTAGACTGAAGATGATTACCACCAAATTATGAAAGCATATTATTCCAAATATGCAATGCTTCCTTGCTTTTTTTTTAAAACGACCCACCTTTTATCTGCATATTAGACTTATAAATTGATTGGATGTGTAGTTTGATAATTACTGTACAAAACCATTTTCGGACAGTATAGTATAAAGGGCATTTTGGCTTTTACATTATCAGTAAACTTCTATGACTTGGCCAGTTAATTAACTGTTTCCTCTTGATTACATTTTGAAATCAACTGATGTTCTTTATTATCTTGTTAATGGATTCAACTGTAAATATCAAGTCACTGAGCTGCTGTAGATCTGTTGATTAACCAATTGTTAAATCTTTTCTGCACAATTGTCATTTCAAGGATTTTTAAACTTCAAGTACTGCAATTATCAGATTCTGCTCTTTTTTATTCTATAGTTTCTTGTTGAGTTCTTGAAGTGCTAATCTATACTGTTGTTAATTTAATCAGTCGTGAAATGTTTAATAAATGGCAAGCTCAAAGGTGGTGGGCAGAGAACTATGACAAGGTCATGGAATTATACAATGTTCAACGTTTCAACCATCACGCAGTCCCACTTTCAACTCCCCCAAGATCTGAAGATGAAGTAAGCTTCTTCCCTCCATGTATTTTTCAACTTATTTGTTGTCCTTAGCATCGGTAGAAGGAAGTCCTATTTCTTATGTTTTATAACAGTCCATAAGCTTTTAAAGCCTTGTCGTTTTCAATTTAGTTTTTGCCCATCCTTTACAGGGTTCAAGAGTTGAATCAGTAAAGGAGAGTCCTGTGACACCACCCCTGAACAAAGAACAGCCCCGCAACTTTGTTCAGTCAACAGGAATGGGCTACTCTTCATCGGATTCCCTAGATCATCACCCAGTGCAATCCCATCAATACTATAACTCAGCTGCACTTGGTTCAACACCGAAACTCTCCAGCATTAGTGGAGCCAAGACTGACATATCATCTGTAGATGGCTCTGTAAGGAGTAGTTCATCAAGAGAAGGAGATTATTCTGGAGAGCCATCCATTAGCAATGCCAGTGACATGGAAACTGAATGGGTTGAGCAGGATGAACCAGGGGTTTACCTCACTATTAGAGCACTTCCAGGTGGCTCTCGAGAGCTTAGACGTGTCCGCTTCAGGTACGTAATTTTTTGATATAGAAGGTAGATTGAGTAAACGTTGTGAGTTTGTGTGCCTTTTGTGGATCCAGGACTCAAATTTTCTGCCTCTCCATGGCTCTATTTACAAACTATAGAAGAGAGTTTGATATTTAATTAAAGTGTTAGTAGTAATAAAAACACCATTTTCTTTTGTTTCTTGATATGTATGAATGATTCATTGCAGCCGAGAAATGTTTGGAGAAATGCAGGCAAGGGTGTGGTGGGAAGAAAATCGAGACAGGATACGACAACACTACTTATTGTGAGATGTAGCAAATCAATGGAGTGGTGGCAGTTTGTCTCCTTTTAATTTAACCCATGGTTCTTACTGTTTAGACGATTCTGTGTTTTGGCCACAACTAATCACAGCTTTTTTTTTACATGATTAGCTCTGCTAATTTGTGATATTTAGCATCAAATCAATGGGATGGTGGCAATTTGTCTCCTTTTTAACCCATGGTTGTTTAGTATATTAATGATTTGTCTTGCTTCGTATGGTCTATATATCTGCCTTTTCTTTGTTTGTAAAGGGTAAAAAAAAAATCAAAATCAAGTGTTAGGAAGGTTACTCTATTTCGATGCAAAGCCCAAGTTTCTACACATATGTTATGAATAGATATGAAATAGAGGAAGAAATGTTTGTTTAATTGCTCAAAAGAGAAAGCTAAAGTATTATAGATAGAAAGGGGATGAGAAAATAGAGCCAATTAACACATCAAGTTTTTGCCTAAATTCCCTTTGCAACTATTTGTTATTTATAGCCTAACAACCAGCCCTACTTAAGCTGACGTGGATCGTTCACATAGTCTTCATACTTGGCGGACATGTTTTTGATCAGTGAGCCAATACGAGTCGCAGGTATTTGACCCAAGCTCGGTGTCGATCCAATATGCGTTGATCCAATAGATCTGCAATGTATTACCTACCATTCATAACAGTACCATCCCCACTTGAAATCACCTTGTCCTCAAGGTGCAAGATAAAAAATAATTACTTCAGCATGTGAACCTCTCAAGTAGAAGCATCAGAATGAAAACAATCCCAAAAAGCACGCCATTGCTCTACCCTATAATTGTTGTTGCTGTCTCGTTGTGTATCTAAAAGGGCAGCATGCTGCAGAATCAAAATAGCAGTAAAGTTGATGACATGCAGGTGAGTAACTTGATTGCCCGGTGGATCAATACACTTACAAAGAAGTGACACATGGAACACATGATGTATTTGGGCAAAATTTGGTAGATCAAGTTTGTACACCACTACACCAACACATTGGAGGACCTTATACTGACCGAAACAGCGATGGCCAAGTTTATGATGTCGTTGAAGTCAAACTAAATTATCTTGGTAAAACTGCGATTTGCCATAAACCCAATTATTTTCAGTAAACACCACTGCTCTTCGATGTTGGTCAGTAACATAACATCGAAAATATATTACAAAACCCTCGTTGAGCGCTTCTGATTGGCTATCCCTTTGTGGATGATACCAAGTACTAGTAGCGAGCTTGGTGTCCTTCAGATGATGCAATGTACGACCCGGTGACCGATAAGATTCCCATCAATTGCAGCAAAACCTTTTGATACATGAAGACTCAACAAGTAATAAAATAAATTTCTTAATCGTGACAGCCAGTTCGCATAGTAGATATTAGCAGTAAACTTCTCATGTGCAAAAATCAGTGGAGCTACAAGCTTGTTCCGATGCACTAACACTCTGAATATCAAAGTTTCAAAACATATCAATTACAAGAGTATAAGGCAACCATAGAAAGCACAATGTGCAACCACATAGTCATGAAGCAGCACTATGGAGTCATCGAAGCTTTTTCATATACGAGACTTTAAAAGAATAGAAATCAAAATATGCAACCTGCCACTACATGCACATTTATCTTGAATGCCACGAAACAAAAAGTATTCCTCAAAAGATTTAGCAACTTGAACACTCCAATAAGCACTAAAAGATCTAACAATCCTAGTACAAGAAAGAGTATCGTCAACAAGAAATTTAGTAGCAAATTGAATCATACTCCTTCCCATCAACAATAGCCGAAACACATAAGGATCTTGGACTGCAACACGCTTATTGGCATGCATAAACATCATTGAAAGCATCGATTAAACTAAATAATTCAAGGTATTTGAATTACCAGCTTTTGGACACCATAGAATTTGATGCACACTTTCCTCTGGAGGAGAACCAACTAACTGTTTTTGTAACTTTATAATTGGTTGGAGTTCATCATCAATGATCCCAAATGAATCAACGTCAAGAGGTAACATTGAAGCTTGCATCTGCGGACATACTTGACCAGCGTCCACAAATTATTGAAAATCACACCTCATGTATTTCCCATGAACGTTAAAGCAAAGTCCATGAAACGTACGAACTATTCCCGAATGACCTCCCATAGATGATGAATGAAAAACTTGAAGATGTTGCCGAAGTGGAAAATTAGAAGGAATTATACGCCAGCTGCGAAATAGCATAAACTCAATTTGAAAGATATAACCATGAATATGGTCACAAAAATGCAATGTCCGTATAAAATAACCTCCAGCCAATGCCTTAAACGAAATTGCTGAGTAAATTGGAATGTGCACAATGGGCCAAGTGCCAACTCCAAATTCATTGATGCTCACCGAAGGATCAGGCGAAGGACGAATTGGAGGAGGATCGGGATCGTCGTCACATAAAAATAACAGGAAAGTATATTTGCACGAGTGATCAAAAGTGTATTTGTCATCGCGACGTAAACAAAGGCCTTGAACTCGACGTCGTGTCACTCCAAGTGACTGAACAGTAGCAGCTCGAATCGATAAAGGCAAACCTTGAATTTCCAACAAAACCAATGTAGAAGATTCAACCAAATGGATATGAGTAAGCAAGGAATAATCTCTCGCAACATCTTTGATCGAATGAAACACATAATCTACTCTTGTTGACATTTCACCGAGCAGTTGAGAGACAACATTTATGCCTTCTATTCCTACAGACGGCACCATTTCAGGAGCTGATAAAATAGGTTTAGAATTACCTAATGAAGGTCGACCCATTCCTTTCTCCCGCTTAGTTGGCTGCTTATGTCATTGAGGAGAATTGCCTAATGTGGAAGTTTGTTGCGACTGAGGCAAGAGACTTTCTGATTCTTCAAGATTTGAGAAGTAAATTTTTCGTGCTCTGCTTGAGATTCCCAGCTTTCCGGGTTGATACCGGAGGAGTGAGCAATTTGAACTAGAGTTGAATATTTTTGGCCTAAAATACTCAAACCAACCTGAGAATTTGAATGACTAGATTCATCTTGTGCTGGAATCACCACTGGTTTTTGAGAAGTTAAAGTCGATAACTTGTTGAGTATCTCTTGATGCATCATTTCCCGCTCTAAGAGAAGATGAGACTCTATTGAAATCACGACGGTGCTGGAATTGAGAATTTTGTAGACTTTGTACATTGTCCTCGATTTGCTTGAATAGATATGAAATAGAGGAAGAAATGTTTGTTTAAATAGAGTCAATTTACACATTAAGTTTTGGAAAAAAACTTCATGGCGTGTAAACTTTAATTCACATGTACCTTTTAATTTAGGGTTAGAGTTTTAGTTTAGGGTTTCAGGTTTAGGGGTTTAAGTTGTAGGATTTAGAATTTAATGTTAATATTTAGAATTTAGTGTACAGAGTTTAGTTTTTTAGGGTTAGGAATTTAGTATTTAGATTTTTATAAAGTAATTACACAGGATTTTACACAAACATTTGTATCAAAGTTTTTTCCTTATGTTTTTACCTAAATCTCCTTTGTAATTATTTGTTATTTATAGTCTAATAACCGGCCCTAAGCTGATGTGGATAGTTCACATAGTCTTTATACTTGGCAGACAGAACTAATACGAGTCGCAGGTATCTGACCCAAGTACGATGTCTATTCAATATGCGTTGATCTAATAAATCTGCAATTTATTACCATTTATAACAACATATCGCAATTTGTGCTTCAAAATTATCACTATAAAATGATTGGGGTCACAAACAATCTTTTAACTCTTAATAAATTTATCTTTTATTTTCTTACAAATTTCTCTTTTTTTCTACAATAATTTTCTTTTTTAATTTAATTCTTTAACTTTGGACAGTTTGTTTTTTTTTATTTCCGTTTGTTTTAAAGTTTATTCTTTACCGAAATTGTACCACATGTAGAGGGTAATTTGTTGCATTTTGGATCCATATAGGAGCTTTTGATAAATTTGTTTTTTTTAATTCAATTTGCGATAATGATAAATTTGTTCCTTGTTTCCCTCTAAAAATATATAGTTTATTATGAAAAACTGTGTCTTTTAGAACGGTTTAAAATTTAAGAGTTTAAGCTCTAAGGTTTAGAATTTAAGGTTATTGTTTAGAATTTAGGGTATAGTGTTTAATTTTTTAGGGTTAGAATTGAAAATTGAAAATTTGAATTTTATAATGTAAATATGTAGACTTTACACAGTATGTGTATCAAAAATTTACTCATTTATTATTGTCCTTTAAATTTATAACTTTTACTAGCCTCTCAACAAATAATGTTGAGTTCTACTAATGGGTTGCATTTTAGGATCAATATAGGAGCTTTTGATTGGTCAACGTCACACCTCTAAGTTTTTTTTTACCCTTTTTTGGGGTTAACGAAACGAGCAGCAAAATTTTGATACCAAACTGATAACGAAATATTATTTAATCGTATTCAGAATGTTCAAGGGAAAATGATAAATTCAATCCCATAATTCCCATTACAAATAGTTAGGGAACCCAATTCCATGGTCATTGGAGGGAGTCACTACCATGGCATAACTGAGTTAATTGTAATGACCAAAAACATGCATCAACTTGGCACCCAGCTACAACCAGGAGATTTCCTCTTTTCCTTTTCAGAAATCATCCTCTTCAGTCTCTCTGCATCCTTCCATTTATTCAATGAAGCATAAATATTGGCCAACAGCACATAATTCCCAATATCTTCAGGCTCGACTTCAAAGAGATGACTCGACGCAATCTCACCCAATGGAGCATTACCGTAAATCTTACACGCTCCAAGCAAAGCACCCCAAACTCCAGAATCCGAGCCATCTCTGTATTCAATGATAAGATTATATGCTTTCTCAAGATGCCCAGCCCTTCCAAGGAGGGTAACCATGCAAGTAAGGTGTTCACTTAAGGGCACAAGGCCAAAAACATGTGTCATTAGCTCAAAGAGCTTGCATCCTTCCTCAACCAATCCACCATGACTACAGGCATCAAGGATGCCTATGAATGTAACTTGGTTTGGCTTGATTCCTTCCTTGTGCATCTTTGAGAATAAAGCCAAAGCTACCCGGGACTCTCCATGGTTAGCGAGGGCTGTGATCATTGTGCTGTAAGATACTACATCCTTCTGCTTCATTCTACAGAATTCCATCCAGGCCTGCTCTATACATCCGCATTTTGCATGCATGTGCATTAACGCATTCGACACAAAGGGCGTCCTTTCTGAATTTATCACGCCATAAGAAGTAATTAAAAACAGGAAACAAAAATCTAGCTGAGGACCAACTAACCCTAGCATTCAATGTACATATTTAATAATAGTACGGGTACCGCACTAGCAATTACTAATACAAGCACAACTTACCACAACATCCTTCTTCTAAATCCTTAGCCAATGCCTCCACCATAGTACCATCTCCTATTTGAGTACAAGCGGATATAGCACTCACCATTCCAACCTCGGTAATTCTGAGATTTCGAACTCTTATTGCCCTATAAATCCCAATAGCTTCCTCTGCATATCCGTTCTGCGCATAGCAAGCCAGCATTGCTGCGCAACACGATGAGTCAGGCTTTACCATTTCATCAAACACTCTTCTAGCCTTACTCACATCACCGCACTTCCCATAGCCTGCGATCATAGCAAGGCAAGCAACCGAATTCTTCTCCATCATCCTGTCATACAACTCCTCAGCGGCTTCCATGTCACCATAATTCGCATATCCAGCAACCATGGTTGTCCAGGAAACCAAATTGCGTCCCTCCATGTCATCAAACAAGAAACGAGCTTTATCCATCAATCCCACCTTAGTGTAACCACAAATCATAGCTGTCCAAGCAACCACATCTCTCTCCCCCATTCCATTGAACACCCCTTCGGCGTCCAACATGAATCCACACTTAGCGTACATATCAAGCAATGCTGTTTGCACTACATTGTTGCTCAAGAGACCCGATTTCTCGACTCCAGCGTGAACTTGCTTGCCTTCCAACATTGCCGGGAGGCGAGCACAAGCAGTAAGAACAGAGGAGAAGGTGAACCCAGATGGGGGTATGCCTTTCCGCTGCATTCTAGAGTATAATAGAATAGATTGGATGAAATAACCATTGGAAACATGGGAGCGTATGAGGGAAGTCCAAAGGAACTGCCTTTTGCAGTTGGGTATTTGATCGAACAGGTGGCGGGCGTAGCAGAGGTAGTCACCTGGAACATTCAATAGCTTATCGAGGAACAAAGTTAAGAAGCGGTGGTAGTGGGGTTCACGCAGAGTTTTCAGAAAGAAAGTGTGGGTTTGTTTTAGTTGGTTAATTGAGTTGGTACGCTGGAGGTAATGGGCAATGGGTGAGAATCGTTTACTTGTTGCTGGGAATGGGCGTTGGGACATGACATGGATCCTGGTTTTATTTAAAAGGATTGGGTGGGAAAATAATTGGCTTGGCTTTCTAGTCTTTTACGGATCTCTTTTTTCTGACGATCACGGTAATTATATTATAGAAAAAAATTTGATACACAGGTTCTAGTTTAATCAAGCCTTTTAGTTTTAGAAGTTAGGGTTTTAGTTTAAGAAAAAACTTTGATACATGTATAGGGTTTAAAATTTAAGGATTTAAGCTATATGGCTTAAGATTTAAAGTTGGTATTTAAAATTTGTATAGACTTTAAAGTTTAGTTTTAATTTTTTAGGGTTAAGATTTTAGTATTATAGTATAAATTGCATGCTTGTGTAATGTAGTGTTTGTTGGCTTATTTGATATTTTATTTGCTTATTTGTTTTTTGGCTCTGTAACGTAGTGTTCATCCCATTTCGAAAGTTGAGAGTATTGACAATAAGGTTCTGCTTGATGTTTTCAAACAAAATTATTTTAAAGTACACTAGAGGTCACTTAGTTATAAGTTTAGTAACAAAAAATTAATTTTTAAAAGTAACAATTAAGTCATTGAATTATAGGTACAAGAACAAACATATCACTCGATTAAAATTTTGTTAAAACCTTACATTACATTACAGGCACTAGGCAGCAAGGCAGAGTTGGATCAGAAAGGAGGGTTCGTGGATATGGTGAGGCTCGCATCTTGGAAGCCCGTAGGAACATCAAAGCCGGACATTAAGTCACCCCCAAAGAGCACAGCACCAGCCGCCAGTGCTCCTGCCCCAGCCCCTACTCCCATTGCTAAACCAGGTCCTGGTGCAGCCACCGATGATGGCATGTTGAAATAATTCTCTGTTCTGGGGAGGAAAGTGGGAGTATGACCAACGTTAGAGGGCGGGGGCAGAGGTGGTGGACGATGGATGTGTCCAGAAGCTGATGGATAACTAGGTTGTCCTACTGGGTTGTTATTGTTTGTGGGATATGGCAGTGGATGTTTATACGGGAATAGCATGTTCAGCTGAGATTGATTGTAAGGCCGTGTTGGCATTGCCTCTGCTGCTGGATAGCCGCCTTCAGTAGAGAAAGGAATATCAGCTCTATGGTCCATGAGAACAAATCCTCCCTCACTACCTGCAAAACCAAGTAGATGTATTAAGTCCTTGATCACCACACATGACTCATCGAAACTTCGATCTAAGCTCAGCATCAATCTCAAATGTCAAAAATAGAAATTACCTGGGAAAGAATCAGGATCTTCCCTAGAGACACGAATCGAGATGTCAACAAATCCTTGAGGTTTGTTGGAATTTCCTTTGCGTAACTGGTAGCTCCCTACTTCTTCAGTTGAAGAGGAGGCGGAATTGTTGTTATATTTGGCCAGAAATTCTTTCAAGGCAACAGTTGCAGTCCCTTGAAACCTTTCCCTCAGAAAGATGGGCTCCCTACTGTATACTTCAACATGGAGCACCATGTCCTGCACATTAGAGTCATCAACCAAAGCTGCAAACCTGGTTTTCCATACCGGATTTGAGCTCCCGGAAGCATCAATCTTGGTGCAATATTTGTTGTTGGGATCGATCCATCCAATTGTAAACCACTGCAGCTTCCAAAAAGAGGACGAACGCCGGAGACCACGAGCAGAAATTATACAAACTTCAATCCAAATTTTCCCCATACCGAAAAGTGAAGAAAGATTGAAAGGGTAGCGGAATATGTGCTTGAAGGCTGAAGCTTATATGTTATTGCATTGTTTAGAAGGATACTTTACTTTTATGAAATTTTAAGCCTAAACAGCATCATTAGGGTAACCCTTTTTCTACATACAGATGGGCCATGAATAGGAATCCAGATAAGAGTGCAGCTCTTTTGGCTAAAAGTTGAAATTTTCTCTTTCTTTTAGGGAGCCAATAATTTCGGCATTTGCATAGCAAAATAACAATGTTTCTGAGTTCAATTGATTCTTTTAGGGTTGAAATAAATTCAGTTGTATAGGGTATCCGAGTTCTGGGAAAGACAGATACTTCAACCATCTAATTCTCTTCTCCTAGCACAAGGGAGCCACTGAGGCAGATTTCACAACTCATAAAAATGCAACCAATATTGAACCAAAATAAAAGAATTCCAGGTTAGGTGCAAGGCTAATATGATGAGATATAGAATGCAAACTATAATATTATTGAAGATAAAAGTGTGTGGTGGGTGTCATAGTCTCAGAGTAGGATGGTCATAACTTCCCTACTCCCCACCCCAGCTCCCACACCATAGAAAGGCAGAGCTCAGAGCTCTTTTATATAGCAGAAAGTCTTCAAGTTTTCTTTGGATGGATTTAAAACCATCCCAAATAAAAGCACAACTGTTTTTCAACCCCAAGCAGCAAAACCAACAAAGTCTATTTTATTGCATTGGCAGTTTTCTTCGGCCTAGAGAATTATAGCCACCATTGCGCCTGCTCCATACCCTCCACAGTTTGCTTCTGCCTACTCTCAGCAGCTGCTCCACTGCTTTCAGGTTGAAAACTCTCATACTCCAATGCCTTCCCTGATGCTCTCATTTCATTCTCCTCTGGGAAAAACCTGAACCAGTCCTCATCCGGTGGAACTTCACATAGTGCCTCCAGTTCTCCTTTTTGCTCAAGTAAGGATGCCAGTTCAGCTGTAGTTTCCTCCTGAAAACAGAATTCACTCGGGGATTGCATTCTCATCTCCAGTGGCTTCAACAAATCTGAAACTACGCCACCTTCTACATCAGTTCTGCATCTAGAGCCTTCTCCATCAGCTATAACATCTTTTTCACACATAGCTTTACCAGGATAATGAGAACCAATTCCACTTGGGGATTGCATTCCCATCTCCAGAGGCTTCAACAAATCTGAAACTACCCCACCCTGCTCTACATTGGTTCTGTATCTAGAGCCTTCTCCATCGGCTATGACATCTTTTTCACTCATTGCTTTACCAGAATAATGAGAACCAATTCCGGTCATGTAGTCAATGGTCTGAAATCCATTCAACCCTGTCATGACTTGAGAAGGTGAACGCCATGCAAATGAGGAAGCACCACTGTTACTTTGAGGGAGACACTCTTGCATCCTCCACCACGAAGAAGCATGCCCAGCATTTTGTACACTATTATCCACATTGGTTGGATTGATCATCATGCTTGTCTCGCCTAATTCCTTTTGTTTGCCCTTTGTATTCCACAATGAGGATAAATCAAGTTTTACTTCCCTTGAATCATAATTGGGAAAAGAAGATTCCAAGGGAACCCCGTTGCTTTGATTAGTAGCATAATCATTGAAAGCAACTCTGCTATCTAAACCCACTCTCATTGGTTGCATCAGCTTTTCTTGGAAGTCCACTCCATCTCCAAGTTTTCCTTTCCCTGAATCATAATTGGGAAAAGAAGACTCCAAGTGAACCCCATTGCTTTGATTAGTAGCATAATCCTTGAAAGCAACTCCTCTATCTAAACCCACTCTCATGGGCTGAATCAGCTTTTCTTGGAAGTCCAATCCATCTCCAAGTTTTCCTTTCCCTGAAACAGAATTGGGAAAAGAAGACTCCAAGTGAACTCCTTTGCTTTGATTAGTAGCATAATCCTTGAAAGAAACTCTGCTATCTAAACCCACTCTCATGGGTTGCATCAGCTTTTCTTGGAAGTCCACTCCATCTCCAAGTTTTCCTTTCCCTGAACCATAATTGGGAAAAGAAGACTCCAAGTGAACCCCATTGCTTTGATTAGTAGCATAATCCTTGAAAGAAACTCCGCTATCTAAACCCACTCTCATGGGTTGCATCAGCTTTTTTTGGAAGTCCACTTCATCTCCAAGTTTTCCTTTACCTTTATTTAAAGCATCATTCATGTCCACATTATAACCTGCAGATACCTTTCCTCTATTCCAAAAGTAGGATGGATCATCCATTGTTTTGCCTGCCAATGTTTGATATCCACTAGAATCCCCAAGGAGATGTAAAGATGGATCAAAACCCCTACTCACAGACGGAATCATGTTCCCTTGGAGGTCACCAAGACTTTCCACTCTGCCACTGGATTGACTAATTCCTCCAGTTAAAGCATTATTTATGGTCCTATTATCATCAATTGATGCCTGTCCTCCATGTGGGAATCCACTGTAAATGTTCATTTTATCACCTGAAATATTTTGGCATCCAGGTGTACTTGAAGGGATTTTAAAAGATGGAGCAACCTTTATATTTGATGCAACCAGTGCATTAGGAATTTGCACGTTTGGGGGCCAGACCTGACGATTTGTAGTCATGCTCCAAACTCTCACAGCTTCAGAAACGTAACTCTCTACCTTCTTCATGGCAACCTTTTGAGCTACTGGACCCAAATCTTTAGAAAACCGCTTTAAGCTCTCTAGATATCCAATATCTGCCTCGGGATTCTGAATGGACAGGGCAAGTGATCAGTAAATAATATATGATTATAAGGGGAATGCTATTCTCGTAAGGCTTTGGATTGAAAACACTTCATTGATTTTATTCTGGTATATTTAATGAAGTGCATGTCTGCAGAGAAAGCTATGTAATAATAGAAGATTTCTTACGGATAACTCCAAGAGAATGTAATAGTAAGTTTGAGGCAATTAAATTTGTTTCATCATCACACATCACACACTAACCATTTAATAAAAAAATTGAAGACCTGGAGATCTGGGCACAATTTTTACTTGTTCCTCTTTGTTAGTTAGTATGCATAACCGTGAGTTGTAAAGAGTTTTAGATAGAGTAGAAGTTGTATGTTATCTTTACTTTATCTTAACTAGTAGTTTGAATTTTAAATTTGATCTTTGTAAAGGATAAAAGTCTTATCCTATAGGTTAACCACTTGGTGTTAAACACCTCTGTAAAAGTCTATATAATAGACTCTCTTTCACTAATGAAATATAAGAAAAACACAGAGAAAAACTCTGTTTCTCACACTCTTCTTTAGCTCTCACAATTAATCGGGTGATATAAGAACAATTTGTCAAAAAAAAAATATTTGAAATATCAAATCATAGTGATATAACATGTAAAATGGATGATGTGGTTTCCACCATGTGAATTCCTCTTGAGACAAGGACACAAATTACAAGTGCAAAAAGGATCAAGTTTCTGGCTGGAGAACAATCATACAACTTAAGAAAAAGAAATTTAACCATCAGGCTCAAACTTTGTTCTGGAAGCTTTTTTAATCAACCCTTGTTCTTGGTTCGAGAGTTCCTTCAGCTCTTGACTTCTTACATTAAGAGTTACCACATTAAGTTGTGACACATTTTCTTAACTATAATTTATTTGAAAATATTGAACTTTAAAAAGTTTGAATATATTTATCAATCTTCTAATGTTTCATACCTGCTTGAACTTATAGTGTAATACTATAAGCATGCAATATTATGTGCAGTACTGAATCACATATCGTTCAGTCTCATATCATTTGCCATATATCTATCTTGTTTCATGTTCTATAATCATGGTGTTAAAAATACATAAATCAACACATTTGTGTATTTTGAAAGGTTGTCAAAATTTTCTAACTTTAAATATGAATTCCATTGCTTTTCTATTTTAAATCATTATCAATAATTGATTTTAATTCATGTATTCATATTTCACGAAGTGGCTGATACATTTAAAACCTCAATACCAACTGAAACACAAATGTCATTCCTACACCAAATTATTCCCACTAGTAACTGTTAGTTAGTATGCATAACCGTGTGTTGTAAGAGTTTTAGATAGAGTAGGAGTTGTATGTTATCTTTCCTTTATCTTAACTAGTAGTTTGAATTTAAATTTGATCTTTGTAAAGGATAAAAGTCTTATCCTATAGGTTAACCACTTGGTGTTAAACACCTCTGTAAAAGTCTATATAATAGACTCTCTTTCACTAATGAAGATAAGAAAAAGAACACAGAGAAAAACTCTGTTTCTCACATGGTATCAGTTTAGGAGCCGATCCTATCTCTCTCATATTCTCCTTTGCTTAATTTCCATGGCCTTTATCGAAACCACCACATCAGAAATTAGTTCCCAAAATAACTCTCGTGCATCCGAATTTCAGATCTCGGATGCCTCTCTTTCCCCAATCACATCCTACAAACTAAATGGGAACAATTACCTTCAACAGTTTTTTTGGCCATCGCACCTCTAAATCTTCCACAACCGCTTTATCGGCTAGTGAAGGTAGAATTTCATGTTTGGCCACTTCAAATCCTCTATCCTGGATTATAGATTCTGGTGCCTCGACCATATGATGAGGCAACCTTCAAGTATTTTCGCACCTTTAACCATTGCAACTCAAACCTCCATCAAGGTTGCGAGATGGGTCTCTGTCCCAAGTAAAAGGAAGTGGCACTATTCAAGTGGGTGATAAACTGGTTTTGCCTCATGTGCTATATGTTCCTAATCTTGCCTACAACTTGTTATCGTTAGTAAGTTAGTTCAAGATACTAAATGTGATGCTCACTTTGGAATTAATGGGTGTGTATTTGAGAACAGGGCTCAAGAAGGTGATTGGCGGTGCTAGGCTATCCAATGGTCTCTATATCCTTGATGAATTACCACCTTTGATTTCTTGATTTCACGTTGTTTTAAGACTTCATCTTCTTCTTTAAGTAACCCCGATGATATTATGTTGTGGCATCTTAGGCTAGGACATCCAAATTTTGTGTATCTTTCAAAATTGTTTCCCAAGTTATTTAGCAATAAAAAGCCTCATTCTTTTAATTGTGAAGTATGTCAAATTGCTAAACATACTAGGCAAACATATGCTCCTTCCTCATTTACACCCACATCTCCTTTTTCTATAATCCACAAAGTGATATTTGGGGTCCATCTAAGGTAAAAAGCTTGTGCAGGTCTAGGTGGTTTATTACCTTTATTGATGACTATTCTAGGACTACTTGGACTTTCTTAATGAGGAAAAGGCGAAGTTGCGTCAATTTTCAAAACTTTCTATCAAATGATTGAAAATCGGTTTGACAAACGTATTAAGGTTGTGAGGAGTGATAATGGGAGTGAATACCTTAGTCAATCTCTTGGGTGTTATTTTGGGAAAAAGGCATTTTCCATCTTACTTCTTGTGTCAATACTCCACAACAAAATGGTGTTGCGAAAGAAAAAACAGACATCTACTAGAGGTTACGAGGTCTCTTCTTTTTTTCAGCCAAAGCACCTAAATATCTTTGGGGGAAGCCTTACTTATCGCCACCTACCTTATCAACATAATGCCCAATAAAACCTTGGGTTTTAAAGTACCAATGTAAGTCTTATTCAAACATTTTCCTCACTTTAAACCACTTTCATCTGTTTCTTCCTCTTAGGGTATTTGGCTGCATGACTTTTGTTCATGTGCATGATAAAAATAGAAGTAAATTGGACCCCAAATCAATCAGGTGTGTGTTTATAGGATATTCCTCTAGTCAAAAGGGTTACAAATGCTATTCTCCTATTTCTAAAAAGACCTATGTCTCTTTTGATGTCACTTTCTTTGAGGATAAACCATATTTTTGCGGGGTGGATGAACTTTGGGGAGAAAAATGAGGAATTCCAGCCCTTTGTTCCTCCACCTTCCATCATTTCTCCTCTCTACAGACATTCCTTTCATATCCTATCCCGAAACCACGTAATGTAAAATACTATGCCGACGTAAATGCACTCTCCTCATACCAACAAATCACCAAGTCCTTGTACAACACCTCTTCCAAAGACCTAGGGTCAGAGCACAAATTTCCCCTACTACGTGCATTCACGGCCCGACAGATGATCAATTTAAGGTGTATACGGGAGAAGAAGAGCCCCTAATGAAGTAAATAACCAGCCTAGCACTTGTCAAGAACCGGACTCAAGTCCTTCTTGTCTTTGAACCCAGCTTAAATCCTCGCTCTTGTCGAGATTGAAGGTAACATTCCTCCTCAAGATTCTAGTGACCTTGATGACTTTCCTATTGCTATTAGAAAGGAGTAAGAAAATGTACTATGCACCCAATTAACAAATTTGTTGCCTATGGTAAACTTCAGCCCAATTTTAAGGCCTTTCTGACAAAGCCTAAACAGTGTGCAGATTCCTAAAACAGTGGAGGAGGCCTTGAAGAATCCCAAATGGAAGAAAGCTGTTGAGGAAGAAGTAAGGGCACTTGAGAAAAATGAGACATGGTGTTTGACAGATCTACCAGAGGAAAAAGGGTCATTGGATGCAAGTGGGTTTTCACTATCAAGTACAACTCAGATGGGAGTATTGAGAGGTATAAGGCAAGGCTAGTGGCTAAAGGTTTTACACAATCCTATGGGGTGGATTATCAAGAAACCTTTGCACCAGTGGCTAAATTGAATACTATTAGAATCTTCTTGTCCATAGTGTAAACAAGGACTGGAAATTACACCAACTAGACATCAAAAATGCCTTTCTCAATGGGAGTCTCGAGGAGGAAGTATATATGCAAATACCACCTGGTCTAGAAGGTAAAACAACTAGAAATACAGTGTGCAAACTCAAAAAATCTTTGTATGGACTTAAACAATCTCCAAGGGCTGGTTTGAGAGGTTTGCAAAGGCTATGGTAAAGAATGGATTCAAACAAAGTCGCTGATCACACCTGTTCGTAAAGGTTGCAAAGAATCGTAAAATAACCTTATTAATTGTGTATGTTGATGACATAATTATTACTGGGGATGATAGTACGTAAATTGAGAATTTGAAGATTGTTCTTGCCCAAGAATTTGAAACAAAGGACTTGGGGAGTCTAAGGTATTTTTTCGGGTATGGAAGTAGGAAGGTCAAGAGAAGGTTTAGTCATCAATCAAAGGAAGTACATCCTAGATCTTCTTACGTAAACTGGGATGCTTGGATGCAAGCCATTTGAGACACCCATGGACCCGGGGTTGAAGTTCAACAAAGAGGAAGCTGGTAATCCCGGTTGACAAAGAATCCTATCAACGGTTAGTTGGAAAACTAATTTATCTTTCTCTAACAAGGCCGGACATTGCCTACTCAAAGTGAGTGTTATAAGCCAGCACATGAGTAATCCCGAGAAGAACATTTGGAGGCGATTATGCAGTTCGAGGTACCTAAAATTCACACTGTCTTTGGGCTAATTTTCAAGAAAATTCCGGACATAACAGTGAAGGTATACACAGATTCAAGGTGGGTGAGAGCTCACCGATAGAAGGTCGGTTAGTGGATATTGTGCTTATGTTTGGGGCAACTTGGTTACTTGGAGAAGCAAAAAGCAGGTTGTGGTGTCAGGAGTAGTCTTTGAGGCAGAATTTAGAGCATTAGCTCTTGGAATATGTGAAGGAATGTGGATAAAGAGGCTTCTCAAAGAGCCGGAGTTGGATGAAAAGACCGAGTTCGAGATCTATAGTGACACCAATCAACAATGAGTATTGCTAAGAATCCAGTGCAACATGACAGAACCAAACACATTGAAATAGATAGGCACTTTATCTATGAGAAAGTGAATGGTGGTATTGCACAGCTAAACTATATTCCTACCAAAAGCCAGATAGCTGACATCTTTACTAAGGCACTTCCAAGAGTTATTTTTGATGAGTTCACATCCAAACTGGGTATATACAACATATACACAGTTTGAGGGGGAGTGTTAGTTAGTATGCATAACCGTGTGTTGTAAGAGTTTTAGATAGAGTAGGAGTTGTATGTTATCTTTCCTTTATCTTAACTAGTAGTTTGAATTTAAATTTGATCTTTGTAAAGGATAAAAGTCTTATCCTATAGGTTAACCACTTGGTGTTAAACACCTCTGTAAAAGTCTATATAATAGACTCTCTTTCACTAATGAAGATAAGAAAAAGAACACAGAGAAAAACTCTGTTTCTCACAGTAACTACCACTTGCATGTTTAAAGTATGACCTCAAAGTTTACTCATACTGATCTTATATAAAGCATACTTTGCATTGAGTGTAATGAAGACAGTTTAACATATTCTAGAAATAAAAAAGATTTTGATTTTTGAAATATATTGACACCATTTCCATAGATTGTGTATGTGGCAAGATTAGAAGAAACAATACTCACCAGCCCAAGTTGCTTTGGATTGTTATAAACTGCCGAGATTAATGATCCATTCTCACTACGAAAAGACTTCAAAGGTCTATAGGTTCGACGCCTTTCCACATCAACGTCATTAAATCGTCTATGAGCTCTATAGCCTGTTTAAACATAATTTTGAAACCCAGCAAATTAATTTAAATAAGATTAAGCTAAGTACAAAAGAACATCTCACATGTTTGGGAGTTACATGACAACCTTTATCAATTAACATATCTACTGCTGCATTGTATTTGCAGATACTCATATAAATCTCAATATGCATATATTTTAGTTCTTAATATTTGATACTTATACCAATAAGTAACATTTATTTTTTATCAATATATATTTAGAGTAAAAGGAGACAGACAAGCTTAAACTAAATGTCAATAAAGAAAAAGAACAAACTAGATACCCCCAATTGGGCAGCATGACCTACCCCTTGCTGCTATGGTAGCATTACTCTTGTTGTTACAGTTCAGAATTCCAACTCCAGCCTTTTTCCTCCTACCAGGTCCCATTCTTTGTACCGAAGCTTCAGTTTCTAAGCTTTCAGGATCGGTTTTAAGAGAATGGAATAGCTTTGTAGCTAGTTCTTTCAGTGCACGTGCCTGGAAAACCAGAAATTATTTAGTTCAGGAAACAAAAAAAATTCTAAGAACATCAACCAGCGACAAGTTGCTGAGGATATTGTCACAAAGTTCACACAATGAGTAAATAATTGGTTGACTTACCTGTCTGTAGTATATGGTATTTGAAGCATTGAAAACCATGGCATTGTTGGGTACCAAAAATACATCATGCTGTGTAAGAGTATGGAAGGAACCAATTAATAAAAATGATCCATAAATTTTATATGACAAGAAGCACCATAGAAGGTCTTGAATCCTGGGTCATCATGGTTTTAAAATATGGAATGGGCTGTAATTGTGGATGGTTATTACCTATATCTATATCTGACTCCACAAGTGAAAGTAAGTAAAATAGGACATACGGATCCAGAATTTACTAATATTACAAACATCCCTAGTTGCTTGCTATACCTTTGTGATGGAGGTAGTAAATTATTTGGCCTGAGCCAAATTAATATGAGAAGAATAGCAAGTTATATGTGTAGCACAAGAATGTAGGGAATAACAGAAAATGGCTGCTTTTTGCTCACAGAAAGTCAAATTCTAATTAATGCACCCCTTAAAACAAAGAGAGTTCATATATTCCTAGTTTCCAGAGTAAATTATTTGTCCAGAAAGTGTAAGATGCTGTGCCCACAAGCCGTTGTAATAACATGATTATCGTTGATAAGAAGGCACATAAGAAAACGATTTGATTCCTAAATTCTGGAACAGTATAAAAGTCTTCCCAACACAAAATAAGTGGTCAAACAAATAGATAGGCAATCATTTTGGGAGCAGACCTCAAATTCTTCCAGTGTTTGATAACTTCCTTCATTCAGTTTCTTTGCAACTGTGCCAAAATCCATTGGTTCTTTGATGACATCATAATAGTATTCAACCTTTCATATTAAGAAATGAAGTTATTAGCCAACTCTGATTATGTTCCTTTCCATGATCACAATCCCTCTTCAGAATTTTCCAAAACATCGACATAATTTTAGCTTTCAGCCCATCTTTTTTATTTTGATAGAAATTATAGATTGTCTAAAATTTTAAGATGTTAACCAATAATCACAGGTTTTGAAAAATTCAAAAGGGGACTGTTATTATGGACAGAGAAAATAGAACGCTTGAAAAAGAAGAGAGATAAAACAGTTACCTCTTCTGGGTTTACTGGCTCTGCAAATATTTTATGTGTGTCTCTCCTGCAAGCCAGATGAAAAGGGCAATAGCAAAGCAAATCTCTAAACAATCACTAGCATATAAGTCAGTTTTTTTTTTCGTGGAAGGAAATAAGATATTTACTCCATTATATTTCTTTGTTGAAATTATTGGAGCCTGCCTAGTCTACAAGATAATTACATACCTCTGCAGTATACCAAGTAGCAGTTCAAGCTTGCCTTTTTCAGGTATTGCATCTCCAGAAGTCACAATAGCTGCTTAATGTACGATGAGCAATAAATGAATAACTATTGAATAGATCATCATGATTACACATAAGAAATGATAAAACTGCACTTTCAGTTTTAAATTAAAGCATGAGCTAACCAGCATTTTTTACAAGGCCATTTCCATCATTCCCTGCGTCAGTCTGCAGTTGAATCAAATAAGCTTTAACATAATATGAAAATTAACAAAAATGGATTAACTATAGCTGTCTCAAATAAACACAGAAATAAACTGTATCAGTAAACTAGTGCCGATCAACTTTCATATATTTGCACAAGAAAACTGTCGCGGACTCCTGTTTTTCACCCACTTTTAGCATATTTTGTATTTAAAAGATACAACATTAACACCTATTATCCAGAAAAAATAGGCTCCGTTATTATACACAAGTTGGAGGGCATCTGCACTAAGAAGGATTACATTTTTTACTGGTCAATTAAGACAAACAAATAATCATTAGAAACTAGAAAGATTCTAACGAATGAGATGTTAGGAATCTAATAGTACTTTACAAAAGTGCAAATATATTAGTTAGGATCATGTATTTGTTAAATATAACATCATTTCTTTAAATGACAAGCAATCACCTTCTTGGTTTTCTCAAAATCTTTGTGATGCAGGACCCAACTTAAACTTTCACACTATAATCAATTTATCATCTACAATGGCAGTAATTACCATCAAATGACACTCCAATCAAGTTTAGTTATCACTGGCATCATAACTATGGAATAATGAGGCTTTTGATAGGATCACTTCTTGGAACATATGTAATATCTTAAATCACTCAACTAGTAGCTATTAGAATCAACTGACAGAGCAATCAAACTGTCACAAAAGAATAAAGCTATGATCTAAATCACTTTCTTGGACATTTAAGGAAACCTTAAATTAGTTCTATCGACCGGTATTCAAAAAATTGATCTGGCAGGCTTATATAATTTGTCACATCCATTACAGTGAGCCCAATGGCTCCTAAAACTTTCTTACTCAAATTCAATCATGTGGCATAAAGAACAGATGGCATACATATGCTGGTAATACCTCTTTATATTATTAATAAGACATTAGTGATACTTTTATTACCCCTTCTGTGAGCACTGAGCAGAGATACATCTATAAAACCAACCTCTAAACTCCACACATTTCCCCTTCATGTACCAAATTAAGAACTTTCTTCCTTCAAACTAACCTTACTTCCTCTCACCCTCCATTACTTTCTATCATAATAAACATCTTCACCTTTAAGAAGCTTTGTTGATAAATTCTTAGACATTACTCTGCATCATATTCTTAACATGTGCTGTCCTATTTTAACCATCACATTCTGCATCACGCCATATGCTTGGGATGCATTTGACATTTCTTACATGTTTCTAGTCCTCCCTACCTCCATATTGTTAGTTCTATAACTGTTTAATCCAACTTGAATAAACTCAAAATTGGAAAGAAGCTTTATTTCTCAAATTTTCAAACAAACAAAAAACTTGGTCGGGGAATTTTTAACAGGTCTAGTTCTACAATCGAAAGAAAAAATGAATGAGTGCAACTGCAAGGTAAAACATTTAAAATGGATAAGCAACAGAAGGTACCTTCTGAACGTTATATTCAACTGAATTAACAACAAGATCTTGGACAGTTCTGACCTTAACTTTTTTCCTTCCACGCTTTTGTTTCAAAATATCTCGCCCCTTCTCTAGTTCCTCCTTTTCTGTCACTTCACATATCACATTGCCCTTATTTTTTCTCCTTGTTTGTGCTTTCCGTGCATCCAATTCAACTATCCGTGGACTCCTTCTATATTCCCCACTTGACATAATGTATTACCCTCTTCCTTCTCACGATAAAAGTCAAAAGATGCACTTTTGTACCTTTATTTGTGCAAAGAAGCACGAGTTTTTCCCCTTTGTTTCTGTCTGCCTGTTTCAAAAGTCAAGTCATAAATGTCAAGGTAGGAAATACAGTACAGAGTGGAAAAATATCATGTCAAATTGCAAATTGAACAACAGGAAACTAGCATAATTAGTTTCACTTGTAGTAGAAAACAGGTATAATTTAATAGCATCCTATTTGGGAAAATATTAGATGAAGACTATATTATGATGTCTATGCAATAGTTCTTGTCCATATCAGACAAGTTACATGTATGTGCATCAAAAAACTTGTTCCTTGTATGATACTTCAGCAACACTTCTTTTTTTCTTCTAAAAAACAAAAAGTAAACATGTGAGATTAAATAGTTTCACAGGTAATAGTAATAGAACAACTACAGTTATGCACTAATACAAACTGGAATTACAATAAAGAAAAACGGTAAGTGTTAGGGGAAGAAAGAAACATAGAGAATGCAAGACATATATTGTCCATATGAATCAAGGATTCTTCCATTCCCTGCTTCATCCTTTCCTTTGCTATGTTGACCTCCTCCTTGGGGATCTTCTAATCCCATCCAATAAACAATATCATCTCTCATACCAAAAGTGACCAACTTATACACAGAGCTCCAGAAAAGTACTGCTTGAAAAGTCTTAAACCAAGCTAGTTTGAATCTCAGGATTGTCAGCCCCAAAACAGTAGCAGTTTCAACATTATCTTGTAACCATCACCAAAAAATTGGACCCATTGTCTAACAAGATAGTAGAATATCAACATTTTTACAGGATACAATTCTTTAGCACACGCAACAACAACCACAAAAACAAAAAAACAGCCTTCTTTTTGATGGCCAGATTAAGACTTTCTTTTCTCATGAATTTACTTTAAAAAATTTCCCAATCTGACATAAGTGAACCTGATCTCCTAAAATATAACCCACAGTTTCGTAATAAAATAATCCAATTTAATAATGTAAATGATGCATACATAATTTCAAAAACTATACTGGCTTAGATTTAAAATGGTAAAACAATTAGAGCATTTAAGATAAAAAAAAATACTTCGAAGAATGCACTCTAATTTTTTGACATAATCCAAGAAGAACAGACTTACCAACTCCGCCTCTTTCGAGCAAACCAGCGACGAAAGAATTTGCTAGATTTCAGTTAAAATTGACAAGACCTATATTTTTTTCTCTGTTTTGTGAAGTTCTGATGAGGAGAACACGGCCGTTTTATAAGGCATCTTAATTAATTAGCCTTTTATGGTAACCTAGGTGGATTCGCCTCGATAGTAACACAGAATGGCCAGAAAAGGTTCTCGCTGCATGAAGAGTTAGAATTGACATATGTACGCTGAGCAAAAAAACTGTTCTATTATAGTGACGCTCTGATTACGTCAATAAGGACAAAAAACCAAAAGTTTCACTTACAACTCAATATCAGCCTGAAAAGCAAGGAAAAATAAGTAACACGGATGTCTTCATTTCTAAAACATTTAGATTTCTAACAAGTAATGGTTTGTTTAAAAACAAGAATTTTGATACCAGAGATTCAAACTTATATGATGAATATGCAGGAAAGTAATATAGCCATGAAAAGGAAAGAAGTAAAAATCTTCATTTCAAGCGGATTTGGATGTTCGAACAGTTCTTGATTTGTCACGATTTTCAAGCAATAATTTAGCCAGAAGACTTTGAAATTTATATTATGAATATGCTGGAAAAATAATCTAGCTGCAAAAAAGGTAAAAAGAAGCGATAAGAACATATGCTTGGCAAGCTCGTCATATAGACATCATTGTTAGCTAAAAGGTTTCTTAAGTGTTCTCAAACCAGTGAATGTATATATATTAGAGGTTTTAGTGCACTTAAATGAACTGCAACTTCAAAGTACCGCTGAAGAACAAATTGAGCAACAAGTATGATAAGGAATTTCTTCTCATTACTGATTTGAGGCACAAAGTGCGTTACTTTCCTTCAAGCAGCGAAAAAAGGAAGTAATAATGATAGCTCTAACCTGATGCATGTATAACAACAAGGCAGCTCTGAATTTGACAAGTTGTGCCGTCTTGCTCATTGTGGCGCAATTGAAAGTAACGAACTGCCGAATAAGTTGGGAAGACGATCCCTGCATGCTAGCCCCATAAAGACTGCGCCTTAACTCCATTTCTTTAGCTTTGAAGTTGATGCACTGTGTAGCTTAAGGGGATAGAGTAAAGCATTTTAGTACTAGGAGGGCATGAAAGCGAGAATCGAGTCCAAACAAATATATGGATACGCAGAGAAGATTTCAAAAAGTCAACATTGTCAGAAATCGGATTGCATTTCAGATAGCCTGGTTCATTAACAATGACTAAACTCTAAAGCAAAGGATTGATAGTTATTACAGATATGAAACAAGGATGGATTCTTACCGAAGTAATTCTTGAAATCCGCTCTCGCATTTTGCGAAAATATTGAAAGAAGGGTTGATGAATTGTTGAAACCATTGAGAATTCCATCTCCATATCCGTCTGCTTGCCTTGCTCAACAGTAGCACACATCGTTTAATCATTAAATTTCATTTTTAATTCATTACCTAAAGTAATCATAATCTATCTAAAACCTAAACCGAGGGAAATTAGTATAAGAAACGGGAGGGAAGTCTAAAACAGAATAGAAAGCATCAAGAATCTCAGGGTTCGCTCACCAGTGAATTGGAATGTGGATATTGAAGAGGAGAATGTGTTGATTAAGCAGGAGGGAGCATTGCCTGAGGTACGCATCTCGGAAAGAGTAGATGATCTTATCGGATAAAAAGTTTTGCCAGGGAGAACCCAAACACTATGGAACCCTGTGTTGTTTTTGGAAGAAGATTGTCCGGGGGTGATGCGTGAAGGCCCTTAGATGATTTATGGGAGTTATTTGACATTTCAACTAGGGGTGTAAAAAAATTTCCCGACCTGAGAATTCCACTAAAATCGATTCGGAATTAGTTGTGGCTTAAAGTGGTGATGATCCGAATTCAACTTGAGTTTGATATGATGTTTATTTGAGTAGGCGAGTACGACTTGGACTTGGTTATTTTAGATCTGAACTCGAATTATATTTTAAGAACCACCTGAATTCGAATTGAATTCGATAGTGTGATAATTAAACTCAATATGCACCCGACCTAATATGAATTAGAACTTTAAATTAACTTAAAAAATATTTAATATAACTCGACTTGAAACAACATGAGATCTGATTTTACTTGACCTATAATTAACCCAGCTTGTTGTTGACTCACGTCTTAATTAACCTACATATAAATGACTTGACATGCTAATTTGCCTTGCATGTTATATACCTAACTTGTTAATTGACCCGACATGTAATTAATTGACTCAAGACACTTTTACTAAGTATTGTTTTAATAGAAAAATCTTATCGAATGCAGTGTTCATTTTTCAATTTTCTTTTATTTTGACCATCATTCTTTTAATTTTATCAATAAGATTATTTAACTATTTAAGTGATATCATAAAGTCACCTACCGTTAAAACCCAACAGAGAAATAATTTGACACGCTCACCACTTTATTGGAGGAATTGAAACATTTTTATTTGATTTAATAAACTTATTTTTCCCATCCAATTAAGTGACGACAAGTGTCACCACCTAATTGAATGATTAATTTTTTGAGTTAAATTAAAATTAAGTGCAAATTGATATAATATGTAAGTAACAATGACCAAATATGTAAGCATGCAAAATTTTGTTAACTGTCATATCATCCTTTATAATAGGTTTTAACAGTAAGTGACTTGATTGATATCACTTAAATAGTTAAGTGATCTTATTGGCAAAATGGAAAGAATGATGGTTAAAATAGAACCTCCTCATAGTCATATGATCATTCATGTAGTTTACCCTAAAACTTACGATTATCATGATAATTATACAATAGATTGAAATTAAACATAAAACTAGAAGCAGGACAAGAGAAAAACGAAGAACAAGATAAACTAGAAATCCTGCCCTGTAAGTAACCTACTTAGGAATAGGACAGGAGGGTGTTAGATGTTTTGAATCAGAATATGTACACCATTCCCAGGCTCTACGATCATTCTATAAGCAGGAGAATGTCGATATTTTGGCGACAGAGAGAAGCTAAATTTGGAGATTATGAGGGTGAGCACAATTTTTAACTGAACCATGGCCAAGTTTCTGCCCAAGCACAACCGAGGACCAACTCCAAATGGAACATAGGCTTGAGGATACTTGCAAGCTTTAGAAACCCCATCTCTGAACCTCTCTGGCTTGAACTCATTGGCGTCCGAACCCCAAATCTCAGTGTCCCTGTGCAGAGTTGGGATCAGAGTCCACAAGCATACTCCCTTGGGAATACTCACATGTCCAAGTTGGATGTCCTCAAGGGCCTCCCTTGACACGAATGCCGCCTGTGGATATAAACGCAGAGCTTCTTGAATCACCATGGTTACCTGCAACCAGCCAACATCATTGTATCATTGCTTACCTGTACGTTGAGAGTGTGTGAGACTTGGCTTTTGTTACTTACGGTTTTCAGGCGGGAGACGGAATTTGCATCCGGCAAGCTGTCTCCGCAAATTTGAACGACTTCTGCCCGAACACGAGATTGCCACTCGGGATGCAGCGCGAGCAGCATGAGACACCAAGAGGCGGCGACAGCAGTAGACTCATGGCCAGCAAAGTATATGTTCTTGCAATTATCAACTATGAAGTGCTTGGATGCATCCTGACCAAGACTTTGGTCATTCAAGGCCCCTTCCAGTATCAGGTGCAACAGATCCTTCTCTGACGAGCATGCCTCTTTGCATTTGCTTTCGCGCTCTTTCACCGTTTCCCAGATTAATGACTCTATCTCCCTTTCCAAACCATGGATCTCATTTTGCTTCTTCATTGGCAGAAGTCTGCATTTGCAACCACGTCAATATACAAGAGAGTAATAATGCAAAGATACATATTTTACAAAAGTATGACTGAGATGTTGGATTTGATTTGCATCGTTAGTGTTCTAGGTTCGAGCAACATGTCTGCATGATGTGTGTGCCTTATTAAAAAGACTAAGATTAATGAAACCCAATTAAAGTGCATACGCACCCGTAGCCTGGAACTCCGAAAAGGAAGCTTTGCCTGGAAATGAGCGTCTGAAGTTTCCGGAGCTTGGAAAAGATCTCTTTGCCTTTAGAATAAGAGCTCCCAAAACAAGCTCTAGCGATTACATCTGCAGTGAAGCCCCTCAAATCCTCATCCACTCTGATGTCTGCCGTCACTCCGCCTTGGGCCTCGATGCTGTCCTCCCATTGTCTTACAACCGGTTGCATGGACTCCACCATTAGCCCCACCATTACCTGCTTAAATGCACTGTTAGTTTGCACCTGATTTATTAATAGTGCAGTGGTTTGAGTTTGAATACATTACCTTGACCTTGTCCATGTAGAACTCGGGGGCAATTATTTTCCTCTGCTGTGCCCAGACGTGGCCATTGGATCTCAAAATGCCATTGCCGAGCATAGGTGCCAGAGTCTTTGTTATGTAAGAAGGCTTACCTAAACCCAAACTGATGCATTGGTTCATTTCTTTCACCAGCTCTGCCTGGTTCACATACAAGTGCTGCCTCGTCCCTGTGGAATACGTGTATATTGGACCTGCATTCTTCAAAAATTTACAAATTCAACTCGATTGATTGATTGATGATGGTCATGTTAATCTTAATCACAATCAACATGTATGGACAAAGATTGCAAAGCTAAGGAAAGGAGAAAGAAAAGCGCCGGCCGGGGTGTCGGCTCACTAAATATATGTGCTGGATATTAATCCAATGAATGGGGCCGGGGCCGGGGCCGGGGCCAGGTCTGAACACACAGTTATTGGCTTTTGATGTTACAATCACCACAACATTATGTCGAGGGCACATTGACTCCTCTCAAAAAATATGTATGATAGGATGTAAGAATAATGTCACAGTTGTTCATCATGTATAACCTACTTATAGAGGCTCGCGTACAATCGAGCAGTTGTTACAGGGCTATTACCTTCTTCTCAAAAGACATATCTAATAAGATGTGCAACGTTGCCGCCTATATATACCAAGACTTCCATTTTTCTTTCTAATGTGAGATTAATGTGTCCGCCACTTTTTAAGTGTGACAATTATCACCTGCACACCTTACTCTTTTGTTTGTTTGTTTGAAAATAGCACACCTTACTCCAATCACTACTGAACTAATAATACATTACTCTCTATACTAGAGTCAAGACAAGAGGAGTCCAATCCCCTATCAGATCATACAAAATTTTCTTTAAAAAATTTGGTGTTGGTTTTCTTAAGTTCTCCACAGCACAAACTTGTAATGTTAGGTTAGCTCTCAAAAGTCAAGACTTTATCCAATTTAAAATAAAAGTTTGTATGAGAGAGAGAGAGTTTTGCATGTGATCCATGTCCAAAGGAAGGTAATCTCGCATTCAAGTCAATGGCACAGTGAAAATGCATATTTTCGATGGTTAAAGGCGGAGAGTTGTGACAGGAGTGTGAAAATTTTGCAGAAATATCCGAATTGATAGATAATCAAAAGGCGAAAAGCAAAGCGATAGTTATGAGAGGAAGGGTGTTACCGAATTCCTTTCTCCACTGCACGAAGTACGGGAAAAGAGAGGAAGTGTAGTCATGGGCAATGATATCGGCATTATCGGGAGCGGAGGCGAGGGCCTTGGCTTGGATCTTTTGCATCTCGGGGAGGTTCCCGTTCATGAATGAAGGCGATGGACCTTTGATGCCCTGCAACCACAGCTTCCTCCTCAACCTTTCCGACCGGAACCACATGCTGTTACACACATGATGAACCAAGAAGCAAACCACTCCCACAACCCCAACACTTAGAGACCAAATATGCCACTCCTCCATTTTCATTTACTTGAAGATGAAGATGGAGGTTCTATTTATGGCAACCGAGAAAGTGGAGTGGAGGAGCAATAGGCTAGACATTAAGCGCATGACATTTGCACTATAAATGCTGCCATGGAACAAATGATTGGACCCTTTGAAAGACCTTGACGCCAACGTTATTGGGAGATTGACGGTCCAGATTAGGGAAGATAACGATCCTGGCCAGCTCTCAAGCTACTCTAGCTCGGCTCTGTCAAAGCTCGGCTCGAGACCTTAACAAGTCGACCCAAGTTCGACTCGAAATATATATATATATACTTCATATACACTTATATGTTTTAGTGTTGTTGACTTGTTATCATGGTTAAATATTTTACATCTCCTCCTCCTTGTGGACTTATATAATTTAAAAAATGTACAATGGTTACTTGTGGACTTCAAAAATAAATATTAATATCTTTTCTCAAACAAATTTTCACATGTTATTTTTTAAAACTCCAATAAAAATATTTAAAAGCAATTTTAGTAAAGCAACGAGTCGAGCCGAACTTAAACTGTCCACTTCGAGCTCGAACCGAATCTAATAATACTGTTTTCGAGACGAGCTTGCCCAAGCTCGGATAGCTCGTTATCCCCCTTAGTCAAGATAGGGGCATCACACTAGTTGTACAATTTCGTTGCTTTAATGATCATGTTGATTAAGAGATAGAGGGATTAGAATGGGAATTAGTGATTGGATGGTAACAGTTATGAAGTGGTGATGTTTGAGATATTGATTGGTGTTGGGAACAAAACAAAACGAGTGACCCACATGGGATAATGCAATGCCGAGTGCCGACAATCGGGTTCAACAGTGGGTGAGATATTAACAATTATGTATGTATGTAAGAAAATGAATTAAAAATTATATTCCATATTATTTATAGCTTTTCTCTGTATCTGCACTCTGCCTGGTTTAGTGAAAAATGGAAATGAAATGAAATAATGCAGGATGTGTGGTCCAGTCCAAGGACGATGAACATACATGGGTGGGAGTGAAGGGTGAGGACCACCAGTTCAGCAGCACCCAATAATTAATATACTACTAAAGATGCTCATAGATCTGGTCTATCCATTGTATTAGTATTAAGTATGATTCTTTTAATTCACTCACTAGAGATAAGTGGTTCATCTTTGTTTTCTCATATTCCATTAAATTATAAATTCTAAAATCACTAGAAGCACCCCGCCTTACCCTTAGAGTCTTATCTTCCCATCTAGGTAAGATTAGACTCAGCAAAGTTGACTCGAGACCCTGAACTAATTTACTCGAACCGAGACTCGAAATTGACACGAACACAATGACCCGAATTTGATCTGAAACTCGAACCGAACCAAACCAAACCAAACCAAAAATGAACCCGAGCCGATTTTCAACAGAACCGATTTTACCCAAACCGAAAGCAACTCAAAATAAAGAAAATATATTAAAATAAATAAATAAATATGAGATGTGAATTGTCCGACAACTCACCAAAACGTCAAATATACATGTTATATAAAGTCATATATAGGGTGGAAAAACCTAACTCGGTTTGAAAACCGACCCATCTCTATAGGTGGCAATCGGGTCGTTCGGGTCCGGTCACTTCGGGCCGGGTTAATTTTTGGTTCTGAATGTTTTCGGTTTAGATTCGATTCAGATCGGGTCTGGTTTGGATTTAGTTTGGGTCTATGTTATTTCGAATCGGGTCGAGTTAATATCGGATTGGTTGATTTTTGGGTCGGGTCAATATCGGAACGATTGACTTTTCGGGTCGGGTCTATATAGAATCAGTTGACTTTTTGGGTTGGGTAAATATCAAACCGATTGTTTTTCGAGTCGAGTCAATATCGGATGGGTAAGCTTTCAGTTTGAGTCAATATATAAATATGATCTTTTTTAAAAGAGAAAAATGATATTAAACTATTAGTAAAGGTAGTTGTTAATTAGTAATATAACACAAAATGAGAATAAAACATATATATTTGAGGAAATTAGTTTGGATTTAGTTTGAGACTATGTTGTTTTGGATCGGGTCGGGTTAATATAAGGTCGGATGATTTTTGGATCAGGTTAATATCGAATGGCTGATTTTCGGTTCGGGTTGTTTTCCGTTTAGGTTTTCGAGTCAGATCGGGTCTGGTTTGGATTTAGTTTGGGTCTACGTTATTTCGAATCGGGTCGAGTTAATATCGGATTGGTTGATTTTTGGGTCGGGTCAATATCGGAACGATTGACTTTTCGGGTCGGGTCTATATCGAATCAGTTGACTTTTTGGGTCGGGTAAATGTCAAATCGATTGTTTTTCGAGTCGAGTCAATATCAGATCAGTCAGCTTTCAGTTTAAGTCAATATATAAATATGATCTTTTTTAAAAGAGAAAAATGATATTAAACTATTAGTAAAAGTAGTTGTTAATTAGTAATATAACACAAAATGAGAATAAAACATATATATTTGAGGAAATTAAATTCGAGTTCATTTCGGTTCAGGTTGATTTTTGGTTTGGATTTCTTTTGGTTCGGGTTGAATTTCGGTTCTGGTTGTTTTTGGTTTTGGTTATTTTTTATTCAAGTTGATTTTCAGTTTATCTTAATTCGGGCCATTTTTGGTTCATTTCGGTTTTGGTTTAGATTCGGGTCAAGTTTAGACCATCATGTTCGGGTCTATATCCAGTCTCGGGTCGGGTAAATTGGTTCGGGTCTCAAATTTCGGGTCAAGTTTGTCAGGTCTACCAATCTCTTATTAACCCGATATTGACCAGACCCGAAATCAACCGACCTGACATCCTAGCCCAATACTTGAACTAAAACTGAACTAGACCTGAACCGAAATCGAACCGAATGACTCGTTTGCCACCTCTAGGTAAGATTAAAATCTGGCAAAAAATTGTTTTAAATAATTAATCGAATTCTCGTCTTATGTCAGTCTAATTTTCAAAAAGGTTATAGTTAATTTCTTTTTTATCCTTTTATTAGAAAAAAAATAAACCTAATCAATTTAGGGAAAAACTTTTATACGCAGGCCGTGTAAACTTTAGTTTACACCTGCCTTTTAGTTTTAGGGATTAAGATTTTAGTTCAGGGTTTAAAGTTTAGGGACTTAGGTTTAGAGTTTAGAATTTAACGTTAGTATTTAGAATTTAGGGTATAAGGTTTAGAGTTTAGGGTTTAGTTTTTTAGGGTTAGGTTAGGAATTTAGGATTTGAGTTTTTAGTGCAAATATACAAGCTTGTGTAAAATTAGTTTTACACAGCCTGTGTATCAAAGTTTTACCTATCAATTTAACATATGTTTTAATATTCAACTAAGGGGTGTTTATGGATTATTCAAAAAAAATTATTTGGATTAGAAGTTTTGGGTAAGTTAATGAATAATCGATTCAAAAAATATATATTTTTATCATAATTTTCAACAATCAAACACCTTAATGTAATATAATAACTATCTTTTATCCATCGTTTTAATATTCAAGTTTTATTTAACATGACATTCATCTTTTACATTTGATGTATCAAACGAGGTGCAAGTAAGTACTTAAAGTTCAAAGGTCTCAACTTTAGAAATCATCCAACGTACTAATTGTTTTGGTTAATATTTTAATCGTTGTTCGAAGAATATCAGCTTGGTTGATCATTTCAACATTGTAGTATTTAGAAATTTAAAACACAAGACTCACAAACATCTTTTAAATAATTACCCAACTCACTTTTGTTGGCGATAGATAATAAACATATATCTCTTTAATATTTTGAAGTCATAAATTGTTCAAGATCAACTTTTTCTTTACTTTGAGTCACACTTTGAGTCAAAAATTAGTAGTAAATTTATTTTTTAAAAATAAACAAAAAAAAAATAATGATGACAATAAACAATAAAATAATAGTAAGAGTAAGAAATTAATAATATATGGTAATAAGAATGATAATAATAAAAATAATCATAAAAATATAATAAAATAGAGAAAAATATATTATATAATAATGATAATTTTAATAATAAAAAATCATACTAACTACCATAATAATAATAATAATAATATACAATGCAATAAATAAATGAGAAAACTAAAGAAAAAAAAACTTACTAAGATATTAAATTGAATAGTAATAAAACTTGGAAGGTCAAAACAGTAAATAATTATGTAAAACTATATTACAATCAGAAGAGTAAGAAGCAAGATAACAATTAACTCTAATATAGAAAAAAAACCCTTTTATATTTCAAATTTTTAAATAATTCGAAATTTAAAATATATTAATTTATATATGATCCGATAATCTATTTTTTCTCTAATATCTGATCTAAATTATCTAAAAATAAGAAAAACAAATCAAGTACCTAAATTTTCAGGTCAGATCATCAAATAAACAGATCAGATCATTCGAATTGATTTTTTGCACACCCCGGGAACACTTAGGTGCATCACATTTTCCACAAATGAGTAATTTGCAGTTTTGGTCCCTCAACAACCATAACTTCCTAGAAAATATCATTTTTAGAGCCATTCAGATCCAATGTTTAGATTTAATCCAGTCCTAGTTCATAATTTTTAAGAGTATGTCACCCTATTTCATTGGATCCGGGTCAAAACACAAATTTTGACTTTGAATTTCTAAAAATATACAAATACAATGGCGCTTCTAAAAAATGTACATTTTTTAAGGTAAAATTTTGATACACAGGCCGTGTAAAACTAATTTTACACATGCCTACATATTCACACTATAAAATCTAAATTCTAAATTCTTAACCATAACACTAAAAAATTAAACCCTATATCCTAAATTTTAAACACTAACCTTAAATTCTAAACCCTACAACATAAACCCCTAAACTTTAAACTCTAACCTCTAAAACTAAAAGACACATATAAACTAAAGTTTACACAGACTTTTTTTTTCTTATCAAATTCCATAAATATGTAGTTATAGATTTATCCTCATCTTTTAGCACTATAAGAGGTATTACAAAGTTAAAAATATGAGATAGACCCCCTTTGCTAAAATACAAAGACTCCAAAAAAAAATCTATCGAATCTTTAACCAATGAAGTGTTTGATTAGACCAATTACCTCACTATCAATAGAATTTTTTAGACTTAAGGTGTAAAAAATTCTTGAACTTTTGAAGAAAAATAAATAAATTAACCTTCTGATCTATTTTTACACTTAATTAAGCTCTTAAATTACAAAATTTAATCAATTAAACTCTTAAACCAATAAATTGAATCAATTAAGCCTTTTGACCAATTTTGACCATTAAAACTGAACAATTATTCTCGATCCATTGTTGCATTGCACTGTATTACGGTGTTTCTACTTGACAGTTTTTAATTTTTTTATTTTATTTAAAAAATTCTTTAAATATTCTAAAAATTCTAAAAAAACTTATAAAATTTATACAAAATATTGTTTGAATCTTTTTGTAAATGCAACAATATTGTATCATGTTTCGACAATATATGAAAAAAATGTCAAAATTTAATGGTCAAAATTGGTCAAAAGGCTTAATTGATTAAATTTCTTGGTTTAAAAGCTTAACTGGGTGCAAAAAAGTTCAGGGACTTAATTATTTTTTTAAAAAAAATTCAGGGGCTTTTTACACCCTTAAGCCAATATTTTATTTGCAAAAATAACTTTACATCTTCCATTAGCCAACTCTACATGGCTTCACCAATAGAAGCTTCTTTGATCAAGTGATGGTCCTTATCATATAGATAATTTAAAACCTCTTAACACACTGCAGATGGCTCTGACCTATTTAACTTGTGAACTGTGATCTTAGACATAATTGGGATCATCTCACTAACAAAATTTTTACAGTATATCAAGAATGTAGCAAATTGAACCAAATGTATATGTACGAAATCAAAAAATACCAGCAATGAAAACCTAAAATTCATTGTACCAGAAACACATGCAAAGGCAACAACCAAATGATACCAATGAACAGCAACAGAGGCTGAGAGGCTACGAAGCACTGGTACGACAGGTTATGGCCGTCCCGCGTATCCAGTACGTTTCCGAGACGGGTACGGCAAGGGGACGTGCCGGGTTATCAGGGTACGTCTGAAAGTTAATCGGGGATGTTTCATTTGTATTACACGAGCGTACCCAAGGTGTTAAAATCCCGACCATAGTTTTCAAGAACAAGAAATGACCCAACAACGACCGACAAATCGAGTATGGCGACCTAAATAATGGAAAGAACGGCGTGAAACATGAAGAAGAAGAAGAACAGAAGATGGTCGAGCAAACAAAGAAGAAGAAGATAAAGACAAAGACAAAGAAATAGATTTTAAAAAGACACGCTTTAAAATTTTATTGGTTTCGGCTTTTATTTACCTATTTATGCTTATTTTGAAGATCGATGCATGGCCAATTTTCGATGTTGATTAGCCGTAAGCCTCTAACCTTGTCCCTTTATTACTTTAATAAAGGATCGATACTGTTTAAAAATAAAACAGATGTATGGGCTCTTATTTAGGTAGAAAATTAGGATTTTAGTCCTTGAGCGGTCTAAAATTCATAAAAATGACCCAAACTTTTAAAATTTATGAATTAACCCTCAGAAATTTAAAGAAACCACAAAATCATTTGAGGAGACTACCTCAACTAATGAGAATATGGTCTTGGACTTCATTTTAATCCAAGAAAATCATTAGATTTTATAATTTACTATGATTTTAATACGTTTTTATGATTATATATATTAAAATTTATTTTATAGTTGCCATACCCCTGTCGTACCCGTACCCTATAATTTTAAAATTTGCCATTTTTCATCCCCGTATCCGTACCAGTGCAACACAGCGAGAGGCAACAACCTGCGCAACAATAACCAAAAAAGCCAGGGATGATAGCAAACAACCAGCATGACATGATTAGAATAACAGACGACGTCGAACGAGAAAACTAACACCGGAAACCCTTTGCACCCTCTCCCAAACACCATGCTTGAAGACTGTTGTAGAAACTTCAGGTGATCGAGAACCCCATCAAAGGATTTTACAACGACCGGAAATGAGGATGTGTACCCACCCTAGATGGTACTGAGACTAAAATGTTACCAGAAATGGAGACCCTCAAAGGAAGCAAAAAGTGAAAGAAAAAAAATTGAGAAAGATTTTACGCTCTATGTAACATGTTGTAAGATGAGAGAAGTGTATTTATTACTAACATAACATAGGTATTTATACAAATATAATGTACATACACAAAATAATAATTAATGTTGTAAAAATCATATTAGTGATCAAATTGATTATACTACTAGTTTTCAATTCAATTGGTAAAATAGTAAGCTTTTACTTTCTAATTTGAAAGTCCAAACCCATATTGTCAATCAACAATCCCCTTTAATCTTTTCCATTTCCGTTGAACCCTGGCTCCTTATATCACTCTGTTTCTTTCTCATTCTTTCATTCTCTGCTTCTCAACCCATCTCCCTTTACTTAACTGAAATCTTGTCATCCGCTAATTATGAACAAAGCAGACATGGTTACTTATTGTTCACAAAAGGGCAGAAAGACAAGATTGTGGTCATGCTATGCTAACATGGATGAACTGAAATATTTTCTTGGGATTGAAGTGTTAAGATCTCAAAAAGGTATTTTGTTGAATCAACAAAAGTATGCATTGGAGCTTGTCTACTATCTAGGGGAGTAAAGTATGCTTTATCACCATTAGAGCAGAATTTGAAGTTGACTACAGTAGAACTTGATGAAGTTACACAACAACATAGTGGTGATGGGTTGTTGGAAGACAAGTCAATTTTCTAAAGGCTCAACGAAAGGTTGATAGTAGATACATATTAGATCAAATATTACATATGCAGTGAATTATCTTAGCCTATTCATGCAGAATCAAAGACAATCACATATGGAAGCAACTCTTAGAGTGGTCAAGTATGTAAAGAAAGAAGCAGGGTAAGGAATTTTATTGAAAGCCTCGCGTGAATGTCTGTTGGAATCCTATTGTGATTCTGACTAGGCTTCATGTCTGTGACTAGGAAGTCAGTAGCTGGTTTGTGTGAAATTTAAAAATTCTTTGATCTTTTGGAAGCCAAAGAAATGGATTATGGTAGTAAGATCTTCTGTTGAAGCATAATGAAGAAGATGACAGCAGTAACATTAGAAGTTATTAGGCTAATAGGTTTGCTCAAAGATCTTGGAATAAAGAAGTCAATATTATAAAGCTCTTTTGTAATTGTAAGGAAGCCTTACATATAGCAACTAATTCAGTATATCATGAACAGACCAAACATACTGAGATTTACTGTCCCTTTATTAGAGAAAAGATGCAATAGACCAATTTATTAGAGAAAAGAGGGGCTTCTTTAAACATATCATATTTACTGAGATTTACTGTTTTCACTTTATTCTCTTTCTCTTTCCATTTTTTATTTTCTTGATGGCTTCAATCCTTTTATTTTTTTTTCTCATCCATTTCCCCATTTCCTTATTGCATTTAAGCCATGAACTGCTTTCGAAAGCAGCCTCGTCTTTCTTCTTCTAAACCACTCTGAAAAATATAAACTAGACCTATGATATTTCACTAATTTCTCCTCTCTTTTTCAATTTTTTAGGTTAACCAAAACTGAAAATGAAACTAAAATTATTTAAAAATTGGTTTATTCGGATTTTATCCAATTTCTAACTTTTTACCAGTTTATGACAAGTTCAAATTAAATCCAGTTTAATTATACTAGTTGGACCATTGAACTAGTTAACTTTCAGTTCAACCGGACAATCTAGTTTAGTTCTAATAACAAAAGAAATAACTATCTTACTTGAGATAACAGCTGAGTTGCTCCTTCCCGACCAAATTGGAATTCGGATATACAATAAGTTCGCAACCTATGTGGCTAACTATCTTACTTGAGCACGCATCCTCATGTCGAAGAACGAAATTATCCAAACTCAGAAAATTAAGCCTAGTCAAACTGTCAAAGTAAGCCTCCCCCCCCCCATTTTTTTAAAATTTAAATGCTTAATAAGTCCCTGGTATTTTGAAATTAGACATCTTGAACCCTCCCATTGTTTGATCCTAATTTCATCCAAGAAGTGCATGGATTTTTTAATTCCGAATTGCCCAAAGAATATGTAAATGCAATCATCTTTTGTGTCCCCAAATTCTTCAGAAGTACTGAAATGAATTGTGAGCAAAAAAGCACCGTGTTGAAAGTTAAAAAAAATTGCTAAGACCCCAGATGAGTGTTCGGGATGCAATGAATCTTTTAGAAAGTAAACCAAGAGATTAGATTACTGACCTCCCAAAGAAAACATATCTTGTTGCTCAAAAAATCTCCCCTCAGAGCAGAGACGCGGGTTTTATGACCATTACAAGGAGAATGCAGGAAAGCCTGCTGCAATGCCGAACACTCTTGGTGACAGGAAAGCAGAAATAGCTTCCACAGATGTGAACACTTTGTAATTAGGATCGTCCAACAAAAACCCAAAAATCTGTTAAGAATTCCCAGAAAAGATGGTTAATAATCTTTCCCAGCCTGCTAATACAAGCAATGAAACTCCAAAATCTTCAAATACAAAGAGGGTTTCATCCAGATCATCTCACCTGCTACTTGTAAGTCATGGCAATAAACTATTAGCAGGAGTGAGAATGAGAAGTAGCAATAAAATTTTATTAAAAGCAGCAAAAAAAGGTAAAGTAACATCTGCAGCCAGCTTTGCACCTGTTAAATCGGCTAGTTCATGTGAATGTCACCCTCTGTCACAGATGCTGCAAGAAGAAAGTAGTGAAGCTGATACTACTGGATAAAGAGATGCTGAAAGCCTTCCTGCAATTATCTACAGAAAGGATGCACCCAAGGGAGTGAAGAGGCTGTTCAAGTATTCTTGGAAGAGTAAGGGGGATGCAACTGGTTGATCTAGCACGTCAGACTTTTCTGAAGGAGAGGATGGAACAGGAGAATCTAAAGTTATTAATAAGAGAAATGCTTACAACCTACTGCAACTCTGCAAGAGGTTGCCCTTCAAGCAAAGAACCATGACCAACAAAAACATTGTCTCGTTAACAAAACCATCTTTACCTTTTCACCTAGCAGCTCTCACTTTGTCTCTATTGTGATTCTCAATGAGATTGTGGTAATGTGAATTAATGTAATCACAAACAAGCCTGAAATATGGTCTCTCTCTCTCTCTCTCTCTCTCTCTCACACACACACACACACATATCAAGTGAGCTAGTATTTGTAGCCAAAGGTATGGAAAATTTCATACTATGCTTAACTCAATAAGCATTAATAGCAAAGAAGCAGTTGCAGTCAAATAAAACCATGTTAGCTTTGCCAGAATTAGTATTATTACTGAATGACAAACAAGTGTAGCTCTAATACAATTTTTGGCATAGAGTTCTCAATAAAGAGGTTAAACGTGACATAAAGTTATGTATCAAACTTTCAAATATATTTGTGAGATATCCTCGAATACAAGAATAGCTAAACCATAATAAAAATAGATGCACAAAAGGGATGAGCTTCAGAGTGAAACTGAATGAAACCTTGAATTCACCCCTGCATCAATATACACGCTGATCTCCATCACCATGGCTGCTGTCCTGGTATTTGAGAAGGTCCAGAAAATTGCTGCCCTCCAACCTGTGGAGAACCTGATGACTGCCATCCACCCATCTCAGCAGGTCCAGAGGGTGACCGTGGTGACGGTCCAAAAGATCGAGGTTGACGTCCAGGGACTCTCCACCTATTTTCATTTAAAATTCTATCAATATCTTCCTTCCTCCCAACCTTCCCAAAAGCTACAAGCACAAACTCCTCCAATGCAGGGGTAACACCAATGGAATACTTCATCATCTGATCCAGTATATCTAGGCTTTTGTCCAGCTCATCAGCATTGCAAAGCCCTCTGACTACAACATCATAAATAGAGGCATCCGGTTTAGGATCTTTCTCTCCCATTTTCATCAGAAGCGCAGCAACTTCCACGTTCTTCCCATTCTTCAGAAACTCACCGAAAACCCTGGTTCCAAAACCAGCAACCACCCTCAAACCAGTCTCAACCATCTTGGTAAAACAACACAGAGCATCATCAACCCGCTCTGCTTTCAGGTATGCATCAATCATGGTTCTATACATCGGAACATCCGGTGTCAAAGACTTTCCACACAGTTCTTGAAAAAACATGTCCGCCTCAGATAGCATCCCATGCTCGCAAAACCCGGCAATGATATTATTATAACCAGCAGTGTCCATAGCAAAAGGCTTGGATCCCGGCTTCGTTCCTACCTTCTTAAAAGTTTTAATGGCCTCCTCAAAGTTCTCCAACTTAAAACACTCATTCACCATGATATTAAAAGTATCTGAATTCACTGCCTGTGTGTTAGGAGGGGTATGATTATCCAACATATTTTCGAACAATTCCCAAGCTTCTTTGGTCTTCCCATGTTTGAGTAAAACCTCCAAAAGGGTATTACAAGTGGGAGGAGGCATCTTAAATTTCCTATCTAACAACGACTTATACGACTCCATGGCCTCCTTATCCTTTCCCTGATTAAACCACCACTCCATAAACGTAGCATTGACAACTCCATCATAAACCAAGCAACGTTCTTTCAATTCATCAAACAACTCATTGGCCTTGTCCAAATTTCCCAAATTCAAAAACCCGGATATGAGGTTGTTGAAAACCAAAGAGTCGGCACCGTGCCCTTTATTCAACATCTCCCGTAACAGATCCACAGCCTCCCCAATCCTCCCAGCATCTATCAAGCCCTTGGTCAAGTGCCTATACGTCACAGGAGAGGGACTAAAGGGTGCCTTTTCCAAAATCTCGTGGTAAACTTGGATAGCAGTATCAACTTCACCTCTATCGCAATGGGTATTGATCAAATTGTTGTAAGAAACAACATTTGGAACAAGATCAGATTGCTTGAAGAAGAAATGGAAGAGAGCAATTGCTTCGTTGAAGCGTTTGTTGCGATACATGGCGGCGATGATAGCGTTACAAGTGAAAACAGTTGGACGAGTGAAAGAGGAAACGGAGGAGCGAGCAAGCAGAGAAGCGGCATCTAGATCAGAGGCGCGGATAAGGGACTGAACACGGTTGTGAAGGTTAAGGCGATGGCCAACGAGGGCAGAGGTGCTGTCTGGAAGTCTTGGGGCATTAGGGTCACGAGTGGGAGGGGCAGAGGGGGCAGAGGCACGGAGGGCGTGTATTGGGGGCTCAATCCGCAAACGGCGCTTGCGGCGGCGGCGCTCCGCCGCAGCTTCTTCTGCTGAAGTGAAGGCGTAGGAGCGTTGGGGAGGGCGAGGAGTGAGAGGATTCTGGATTGGGTTTTCAGAGGCAGGGTTAAACGCTACATCGTGGAGGAAGCGGGAGAGGGGAATGAGAGAGGAGGGTTTCGGAGGGTGGTGGCTGAGGGAGCGGAGGAGGAGAAGGCGGAAGAGGGGCATCGTCGAAATGTTAACGGCGAGGAACAAAAGTAGGCTAAAACCCTAGACTCAAACAACAGCTGCTTAAAGTTAAACCTTAAACTGGGTGCACTCTGCAACCTCACATTTCATGCCCAAGATGCATATGTACGGTTGGTGATTCTGATTTGAAAATTTTGTCTACGATTAATGAATAAATATATTGTATTTCAATAACACTATATATATATAAACTGAATAATAATGGTTAAAGTATACTATAAGTCCTTGTACTATACCTAAAAGTTCATTTTAATCCATCTATTATTAAAAAGAACATTTTAATCCTTGTACTATACTTAAAAGTTCATTTTAATCCCTCTAATATAAAAAAGAACATTTTAGTCCCTATACGTTTGAAAATCTAACATTTTAGGAGAGATTAATTTTTTCAAGTTTAAAACTAATAATATTTTTTTTTGAACTTGAAAAATTAATCTCTCCCAAAATATTTTTTTTAACTTTTACATATATTTTAAACATTTATAAAATTATTTATCCAAAAAAAAAAACACTCATAAAATCTAAATACAAAACTAATTTATATTCTAACACCAAACGTTGTTTTTCACTTACAATAATATTACAATCACAAGACAAAACATAAAAATGTTTAATTGAGAAAAGTATACATCCAATTTCATTACAACTTTTAGATTTAGAGAGATTAATGGTTTAATTGAAAAACGTGATACAAAAATACAAAAAAAAATTCATTAAGATTTTCAAAAATATCAAAATTATATGATATTTTATAAAAACTTCTAGTTTATTTGTTTTAAAAATTATACAAACACAGTTGAATAAATTACTCTATTTTTTAAGGTAGGTCAATTTGCTCAATTTCAAAATTGACATGGACTTAAAAGGGTATCTAAACTAAAATATTTAAGTCAACTAACTATAACTTAAAAATTTTGGGAAAATTAACATGGACTAAAATGACCCTTTTGATAGTGGAGGAACTAAAATAAACTTTTTGATATAGTATAGGGACTAAAATATTCTTTTTAATAATAAAGGACTAAAATGGATTTTTAAATATAGTACAAGGACTTCTAATGTACTTTTTAATAAAGTTGAATAGAATTTAAAAGTTGTATTTTATATTTATTTTAATATTTAAGAAAAATGTTTATTCAATTTGATCACTTTTTAAATTTTTAATAAAGCTTTTTAAAAATTTGCTACTTCCTTAGAAGTTTTTCCTATTTAACAAAAGTTAATATATTATGTAAATAACAGAAGACCAAATGTGTAATTATACAAATTTTCGCTAATTATCATATCATCTTCGTTATTATATTTTAACGGTAAATGGTTCAATTGATATTATTTAAAAGTTAAATGCTCTTATTAACAAAATTAAAATATTAGTGGTCAATGCAAGACCAGATCTATAGTTGAGGTCATGGATATAGTATATCATAGCTATAAGGGTAAAGTACACAAATAGTCACTAAACTATCCTTAAGAATATAAAATAGTCACCAAACTTTCAAAAATTACATAATGGTCATTAAACTTTAGTGTTTATTACAAAATAGTCACTGGACCGTTAACTGAGAGACGTGACCGTTACGAAAATTTGTATAATAACATATTTAATCATCAATATTTACACATTCAATTAATTTAGACATCATTAATTAGGGTTAAATGAGAAATAAATTGATTAAACATGTCAATATAGAGGGTTAAATGTTATATTATTCAAATTTTTGTAATTGTTATGTCACTTAATTAATGACAGTTAACGACTCAGTGACTATTTTATAACAAAATTAAAGTTTAATACTCATTATGTAACATTTGAAAGTTTGATGACCATTTTATATTTTTAAAGATAGTTTAATGATCATTTGTGTACTTTACCCTAGCTATAAATATAAGCCCACTTGTCCCATTAAATTTGACACTTGTTGACTTTTTTTGGTTAATTTCTTTAACTTTAACTTCTTATTACTTTAAATTTATTATTAATAAAAGTGTGAAACAATATATTTTAAAAACTTTCAATCAGATATATTTTTCTTCCACTAAATTTGTTTATTATTGAATTTTTAAAGGTAAAAGGATAAGAAAGACTAAAACAAGATCGTCGACTGGTGCGATCGTCATCGACAAAAATGGTCTTAAAGGATCCGACAAGATAAGGAATTATTTGTATATATATATAAAAGGCTTAATAGTCAAAAAAAAGTGCCCAGCCTATACTTTTTTCAGTTTGGTGCCTAATGTTGTTTTCGAACCACTTTGGTGCCTAACATTTCATTCTGTAATTCATATTAGGTTTTTCCGTCAACGTCCATTATAAATTTTCCGTTATCCAATAAAAACATATGTTGCCTTTTTTATCTGTTTATTTAATTTTTGGATTTCTTTAAAATATAAACTTCTTAAAAAACCCAAAAGTTCTAATTTCTTTCAATCAAACCCTCAAATCATATATCCCTCATCGTTTGGCATCCCCACACGTTGGCGGTTCACCACCTAAGCATCGAGTACCTCACCGTTCAATACCCCACACTCTAGATGTCAATTAGAAGCTCAATCGGTCTTTTTTCTTCATTGTTAGATGTTCGTCGATGGAATAATCGCCGGTTTTCGACGGCAAAATGATGAGACTTTTAGTAGTGGGGGCTGACAAAGGCAAGGGTGGACGGTGGTGGTTGAATCGGTAGTGAAATGGGAGGAATTTAGAGATTTAGGGTTAAGGTTTGGGGGGTTTAAAGAAATTAAAGATTTTGGGGTTTTTATAAAATTAAGGCTTAAGGGTGTAAAAAGCCTTAAAACTTTTGAAAAAAAAAATCAATTAAGCTCCTGAACTTTTTATGCACCCAATTAAGCCCTTGAACCAAAAAAATTAATCAATTAAGCCCTTAAACCAAGAGATTAAAACAAATAAGCCTTTTGACCAATTTGATCATTAAATCTTGACATTTTTTTCTTCATATATTATCGAGACATGATACGCTACAGTTCTATCATGTTGCATTTACAAAAAGTTCAAAATATATATATTTTTATAAATTTTATAAAATTTTTAGAATTTTTAGAACATTTAAAAAATTTTAAAAATAAAAAAATTTAAAAATTGTCAAGCAAAAACACTGTGACATAACGCACTGCAATTGTGGATCGAAAAAAATTGTTCAAATTTAATTGTCAAAATTAATCAAAAGGCTTAATTGATTCAATTTTTTGGTTCAAGGGCATAATTGATTAAATTTTTTGATTCAAGGGCATAATTAGGTGCAAAAAAAGTTTAAGGACTTCATTGCTTTTTTTTTAAAAGTTCAAGGACTTCTTACACCTTAAGCCAAAAATTAAAAATTTTATTATTTTTAATAAATAAAAAATAATGAAAATACCATGCCACATGACCATTTTTTATTAACGGCAAAAAACTAACATCCGTCACGGTGAACCCTTATTTGAGTTACGGAATAAAACGTTAAACACCAAAATAACCCGAAAAAACGTTAAATATCAAATTAAAAATATATAGGTAGAGCACCTTTTCGACTATTAAGCTTTAAAAAACAATAATGAAAGGAGACGTGCAGAAACGAAGTTAATAGCAAGGATGAGGGGGCCAAACTTTTAATATTAAAAAATACAATGAGATTTTTTCTTATTTGAACCTCTAATTTTCATTTTTTTAACTTTGCCCTCCTCATTTTGTGGTTAATTATACTTTGCCTTCATAACATTGATTCCTCACTCCGTCCCTAAAAACATGTGAAAATAGAGAAAAATACAACGATGGGTGGCGCCGGACAGGCCAAACGCCATCGCACCACCCTGCAAAGGAGCAATAAGGAGAAAGTAAGGCAAAGGAATTGCCCTAGAAAGAGAGCCCAAGAAAAAAAAAATGTGCATATATAATCAATGAATGGATATATCATTATTTTAGGGATTTTACCTCCCAAGTTAAGATGTCTAAGTGGATACTAAGAGATCAAATTTCTTCAGGAATCAAATGGCCATGAGCTCAGGAATGGGCAGCAAATTCCCATGTAGAAGCAGCTTAAGAAATCCAAGAACAAAAGGCAATATGTCTAACGAAATGTATCTATTGCTAAAAGCTGCATTCACTAAATAAACAAGATTAATTTTCAACCCAAGGCAAGTAGTAACCGCGGGCAGCAGATGATGAAGAGGATGGCATTGTTGTTTTGAGGCAACATTTCATATTTAATATGCTACAATCAGGGCCTTTTCCACTACTTGGAGACATTTTTGCATAAATGCACTAATGCAGCACAAAACAAGAAATATCAAACTAGTGGTGTGACCATACAATCTAGATCGGATTAAAGACCTCTCAGGGTAGTCCTAAAACAAAAACGTTACTAGATATCCTGGTGCTGGGAGAAGCTTTGATAGAACATATGAAACAAGTACAGCCCTGAAAGTGAAACAGGTGCTGACACTACAGAAACAAAATTCCAAGTAATATTACTAGAGACCTGATGATTCCATCGTCTGGACGTCTGGTGCAGTTACCACAGCCAGATTAAGATCAGGGGGTTTATACTCACCCGCCCTCTCACGTATCTCCCTGTACTCTTGACAAATCGCACAGAGATGGCAGAAAAAGTGAGTAGCAAAGTCCCCACAAGGTGCTTCCTGCATCAAAAATAAAAAATAATATTAATAAGTACTAAATGACGCATCCAATAGGAGTGCAAGTGGATTTATAGAAATCTTATTAAGCTGCTTAACATAGAAAAAGAAAGTTGGTGTCACCCAATGTAATTCATTCTGACAGATACTGCCGAACACAACAAGAGAAGTTACCATTAGATGATTTGACAAAATCTACTTAATAATAGTTGAACAACTTGCCTGCATATCAAAGACATTTAAGATTGTTTAAAGGTCAAACCTTAATGTGAGTTAGTACACGGTAAATAGTGTTTTATTATGTAAATAGTATTCTAATTTGTTAGGAACTCTATCCTAGAGATAAGAGACTAATCCTAAAGTAGTTTACTGCTAGTTAAACTCTTACTATGTTGTACTGAGTCTATAAAACAGACTCCTTTGTAACGAGTTAATATATAATATGATAGAGAAAAATTCTCTTTCTCTTCTCTGTAAATCTACCTTTTCTATTTCTACATGGTATCAGTCTAGGTATTGATCCATAAATCTCTCTCGATGGCTTTTCCTTCCGCATTCTCTGGTGCTAATTCATCGACAGACTCCCTTCCAATTGTTGCTGATTTTCCAGAACTCTCTGGAGAAGTAGTCACTTGCCACCGGTTTGAAAGTCAGACTTCCTCGACAAATGCTCTCCCTATTTTTTTAGCTACACAAAATAATCCTGCATGCATTATTGACTCCGGACCCTCCGACCATATGACTGGTAATAGGGGTTTGTTTGCTACATTTGAACCCTTTTGTTCTCGGCAGTCTATTAAAACTGCAGATGGGTCCTTAAGTCCTATACAAGGGACTGGTTCAGTTCTTCTCACTGAAAATATAATGCTTACTGGTGTGTTGTTTGTACCAGATTTGAAATGCAACCTACTGTCTGTCAGTAAGCTATCTAAGGGTTTACAGTGTTCTCTGTAGTTTACTGATGATAATTGCATCTTACAGGCAGTGGACTCGAAGAAGATACTTGGCAACGCCAGATTGAACAATGGGCTCTATACCTTTTTTGGCGAGCAACCCCTCCAATCTCAAGCTCTTTCTGGTTCCATATCATCCGCAAAACAGAATGATGAAATCATGTTATGGCATTTTCGGTTAGGCCACCCAAATTTTTTTTATCTTGCCAAACTTTTCCCTCACTTGTTTACTCATACAAAACCTCAATTGTTCAAATGCCATGTTTGCCCTCTTTCTAAGCAATCTAAAGCTTCTTATTCACCATCTTCTTTTAAAGCATCTAAACCATTTTCTTTGATTCACAGTGACATTTGGGGTCCTTCTCGAGTGAAGAGTATTAATGGTTATAGGTGGTTCGTGTCTTTCATAGATGACTATAGCAGGACAACATGGGCTTACTTAATGCGAGAAAAATCTGAGGTTGAGTCTATTTTTAGGAGGTTTTATACAATGATAGAAACCCAATTTGACAGTAAAATACAGATATTTCAGTCCGATAATGGGAGAGAGTATTTTACCACTTCTTTGGGGAAATTTTTTACAGAGAAAGGAATAGTCCAGATTAGCTCTTGTGTGGATTCACCACAACAAAATGGGGTTGCTGAGAGCAAAAATAGGCATTTACTAGAGGTCACTCGATCATTATTATTGTCTAATAATGTTCCAAATTACTTGTGGGGTGAGGCTTTATTGACTGCCACTTATCTTATAAATCGGATGCCTAGTAAAGTACTTAAATTTCAAACACCACAGTCACTTTTGTTGGAAAGCTATCCAAATTTTAAACCCGTGTCTTCTATACTTCCTCTTCGAATACTTGGTTGTACTGTCTTTGTGCATTCTATTGATCCTTCTCGGTCAAAATTAGATCCTAGGTCCTTGAAGTGTATTTTCGTGGGTTACTCTTCACTTAAAAAAGGCTACAAATGTTATTATCCTTCTACAAAACAGTTTTTTGTCTCTTTGGATGTAACCTTCTTTGAACAGGACCCTTATTTTCCGAAGCCTACAATTCCGGGGGAGACTGAAAGAATTGTAGCCTCTTACTATTCCACAGGTATACTCACCCGTAATTCCTTCTATAACTTCAGAATTTATTTCTACTCCTCCCAATGATATAACATCTTCCAAACAAATTTTACATGTTGATCCCTCTACTCCAGAATCTGTTTTTCAACCAGAAGCCTCCAAAAATCTCATTCTAAAACTGTTCAGACCCCTAAACAACTCAGTGTTTAGGCTAGAAGGAAGAAAGTCATTCCTGAGACCGTTTTTCAATCTGACACTTGCCGAGAGTTGGAAATGAGTCCAGTTGCTGCTGAGGATGTTGGAGGTAATGAAAACTCATCAATTAATTTGGAAATGAGTCCAGATGCTGCTGAGGATGTTCGAGGTAATGAAAACTCATCAATTAATTTGGAAGATTTGCCTATTGCTAAAAGAAGGGGAGTACGTCAGTGCACTAAGTATCCCATTCAAAAATATGTTGCGTATGGTAACTTGATGCCATCTTTTAAGGCTTTTACAGCTTGCCTTGATAAAGAAGAAATCCCTTCAAATATTGACGATGCACTAAAAGATCCGAGATGGAAGCAGGTTGTTGAAGAGGAAATCAATGCTCTTGAAAAGAATGGCACTTGGACTATTGCTAACTTACCAAAAGGCAAGAAAGTTGTTAGCAGCAAGTGGGTTTTTGCCATTAAATACAAGTCAGATGGGAGCATAGAGAGATTTAAGACCAGACTTGTGGCCCAGGGTTTTTCACAAGCTTATGGCATAGACTACAAGGAAACTTTTGCCCCTGTAGCAAAACTGAACACGATCAGAGTACTGCTGAGTGTTGTTGTGAACAAAGATTGGGGTCTTCATCAGTTAGACATAAAAAATGCCTTTCTAAATGGTAAGTTGGAAGAAGAAGTCTACATGAAGATGCCACCTGGGATGGAGCCTAAGCTGAATTGCCAGAAAGTTTGCAGGCTTGAAAAATCCCTCTATGGCCTTAAGCGGTCACCAAGAGCCTGGTTTGACAGGTTCACTAAAGTTCTAGTGCAGAATAAGTACAAACAGTGTCAAGCAGATCACACACTGTTTGTAAAGGTAACTTCTAATGATAAAAGAGTCATCTTAATTGTTTATGTTGATGATATTGTAATAACAGGGGATGATGAAGAGGAAATTAGAAACCTGAAGAACTTATTGAGCAGGGAATTCGAGACTAAGGACTTAGGACAACTAAGGTATTTTCTTGGTATGGAAGTTACCGGATCCAGTAAAGGCCTAGTGATAAACCAGCGAAAGTATGTATTAGATTTACTCTCTGAAACTTGTATGTTGGGGTGTAAACCAGTTGAAACTCCAATGGTAACTGACCTGAAGTTAAGAGGAGAATAATTGGGGACTGAAGTTGATAAAAATCAGTTTCAAAGGCTGGTAGGGAAGCTCATCTATTTGTCCCTAACCAGGCCGGATATCTCCTTTCCCGTAAATGTCATTAGTCAACACATGACTAATCCTAGAGAAGGGCACTTAGAAGCTGCATACAGAATTCTTAGATATTTGAAAGGTACACCAGGCCATGGTTTAATCTTCAAGAAAACTGAAGAAAGAACAGTCGAAGTCTATACAGACTCAAGTTGGGCTAGTGAAGTTACTGAGAGAAAGTCAACTAGCGGTTACTGTTCGTTTATATGGGGTAATCTAGTGACATAGAGAAGCAAGAAACAACCAGTCGTTGCAAGGAGTAGTGCAGAGGCAGAATATAGAGCCTTAGCGTTAGGAATCTGTGAAGGAATGTGGCTGCTTAGACTGCTAAAAGATTTGGGTATGAAGCAAGATGAGAAATTTCAGATTCTCAGTGACAACCAATCTACCATCTAGATTGCTAAAAACCCAGTTCATCATGATCAAACTAAGCATGTGGAAATCGACATGCACTTTATTGCTGAGAAAGTGAATGATGGAATAGCAAGCTTAACTTATTTTCCTACAGAAGAACAGCTTGTTGATGTGCTTACTAAAGCACTTTCTAAACAGATTTTTGATTAGTTTATATCCAAGTTGGGTATATATAATGTATACACACAAGCTTGCGGGGGAGTGTGAGTTAGTACACGGTAAATAGTGTTTTATTATGTAAATAATATTCTAATTTGTTAGGAACTCTATCCTAGAGATAAGAGATTAATCCTAAAGTAGTTTACTGCTAGTTAAACTTTTACTATGTTGTACTGAGTCTATAAAACAGACTCCTCCTTTGTATCGAGTTAATATATAATATGATAGAGAAAAATTCTCTTTCTCTTCTCTGTAAATCTACCTTATCTATTTCTACACTTAACAATGTTGATAATCATAGGGTTCATTAGGGCATGAGGGCAGGATTCAATTCTCAAATCAGTTCTCACCAAAAGTAAATGAGGTGAATAGAAAAATCGCTTATGTTCCAAAATACTACCATTTCCCATATTGAAACCTAGTAGTTAGTACTTCCAAGTATCATTTTGCATCTAGACAATGCTATTGAAAGGAATGAGGTACATCACTTTAAATCTAATAAAAATAACTAAAAAATCACCTATAATCTACAGTCTCAACAATCCCTAGTAACCGCACCATCCAGCCCATTCTATACACCTTGTGACACGAGTTACATATAGAGGTTTCCAAATAAATAGATTTCAAGTAAAACATACTCATACTTGGTGCAAGTACCGAGGGGAGTGTTATTTTTCCCTTTTTGATAAAGGGTTGGAGAATGAGTTCTTGACCAGTTGTCCTACTGTGTATATCCATAATCTGTGATTCAAGTAAGGGTGCTTTAATGAAGTCATATGGTTGTTACCTAGAGTTGAGGCAACTTCATGGAATCTTACCTCCTGGAAGACCACTTCTTGGAAAGTTACTTTCTTAATAGGATTTTAAGCTTTGGAAGTTATCCTATCAATTCAATAGGTGGAGCTCATTTTTATTGGAAATAATCCAGGAAAGAGGACATCTTTCCATTCTGTGGCCTTCAAAACCAAAAGACCCCCCCCGGTCTATTATTGTTACATATCTCTTTCCATAGAAACTAAAATTGAAATAAACGTGGAGAGTGCAATGCTGCCCAGCGGCAAACGCACAAGCTCACCATCCCCTAGGTCTTGGGATCAAATCCCAGTAGGAGCATTCCCCCATCCCCTAGGCGATACTGTTCAAAAAAATTTGAAAGCTAGTTAAAGGGTTAACTTAAAATTACTTGGAACTTGGCCTAGCTATCAATGAAAAATCCAAAAAGCTACTTTTTCGCTACAGAAAATAATTTCAGCACCGACTGCCCGAGTTTCAGACTCTTTGCATCTGATCCCAACCAGAGAAGACGAGTCAAATTACCACTAACTCAAAAATACATTTTCTCCTAATTCTATACACCAAGGATACCCATAAAGACAAATCATCCACCCCTAACTTACAGCACATGGTTAAAGCCTGGAAATCTCCTACTAAAATTTCAACTTGATATAAAGCTCCCTGGTGAAGAATCAGTCCACTAAACCCTTATCAATGAAAAACTATTCCTAAACCATGCTCACAAATTCGAGAATAATATCATCCAATAAATTAAAAATCTTGATTTGCTCCTGATAGTGAGACCTAAGTGGGAGTGTGGGAGCAATTTAGCAATAACTTCATAGAGAATAACATGCTAATACTTTGGAGAAATATGCTATACTAAAATCATTTAGCTGAAATCTTATGCATGCATATATACGAGGCAGCATCCATAAATTAATCTTGCTTAAAATTAGAATTTACACAGCTTTACAGATTAGCTTCTGTCACGGTAACTTTCTTTCTTTCCTACCTGTACAATAGAGGCAACTAATGAAGGAAATGAATGCAATGTTTAAAAAATGACCAATAAAATAAAAGAACTCAAGTGCCACAAATATAGTCCATCTCTATTCTCTAGCAAGTAGCATGCAACGAAAGTAGAAACAAAACCAATCATTGAGAGAGGGTAAAAAACGTGCACAGGTTGGCAGCATCGTGCAAACAATCTAAGCAGTAAACACCATAGTCTAAAATCTTAAAAGTCTAAACAAAAATAAGCATGAAACTAGAAATAGTAATGAAAAATACCTGCAAATTGTATCTGGAGCGAAGTCCCCTTCGATAGCCACAAGCATAATAAGAGATAAAGCATCCAAATCCAGGTAAGGCCAAATAGATACCTTGAGTTAAGACGCAGCAAAGAGTGTTGGCAAAAGCCCAAAGAATGAAATGGGTGATGCAGGATCCTACTAGAGTACCAGAACCCAGAAATTCTGCATTCTTTCCGAACAAATAGCAGGGGCAAAGAAGACCTATACAACCTGCGCATGGCAATGGCATTCAAGTATTATTCACCAAATCACAGTCAGTGACAGTCTCAGACTCAATTGAGCACATGACCGTATATTATTTGCACAATCACCTAAGGTTTTTCTTTTACTTCATGAACTGTGAGAATATAAGTCTAAGACTCTATTGCATAATCATAGTATTAAGTTGCGGCCGCAATCGCATTGCAACACCGGATCGTTACGGTTTGGGAGGTCGCCGCAACGGCATTAAAATAACGGCGCAATGGCCACGACGTCAGCAACCGCAATTTAATACTATGATAACAATTCCCAAATTACTTCAATCAAATAAAACTCAAAAAGAGGCACCTGAAAAAACCAAAAGTCAAAGTAGCATACAGCTCTGCATGTCATCGCAACAGGCGCAGATTCCAGAAGACCACTGAACAGACTGAGACTGCGGAGGGGACGGCGACGGCCTTGGTTCAGCATCAGCCTCCCCGGCAGGACGAGGAAGGTCTTCTTCGTCGGACTGACCCAAGGGTATGTAAGGCGGTGGGACATAGCTGCTTCGGTTTTTCATCTCCAGTTGATTCTGACCGGAAACAGTATTTTGTGTTCGATGGTGGCGATGAAAGGATCAATTTGGAGCCTCAGATCTGAATCTGATGGCGTCCACACGGGCATTTTTCCTTCTATTTAGACTGATGGTAAGATTAGCAGGTATTTTACTCTTTCCGGTAAATTAAGGTGAACTCGATTTATTTTGTTTGGGCTTTTTTCAAAAAAGAAAAAAGAAAAATAGGGGCTGAAAAAGGTAAAAAAAAAATTATAATATTGTGGTTTAAATTTTTTCCCCTCAAAATATAGTAGAGGGCAAATTATTTTAAGAATTATGGTTGTTTATTAAGTTGGAGGAAGAGCAAACCGAAATTAAACAGTATTTTGCTGAGAAATTAATAAATAAAGTCAGAATGAGAGCAATCCGACTTGAACAATATTTTACACTGAAGTCGGAGGAGAGCAATCCGACTTTGAACAATGGTCCTAATTTTTTAATATTTTTTAGAAAAACATTGTTCAAAGACGGGAAAATCCATGGGTCTTCTGAATCTAACAGTAAACCACAATATTTCTGAAAATAATTTGGTGGGAATCATATTTTTGGGAAAAATCCAACAACCATATTGGGATAGTTTTGCCGGCTAAAAAGGGGAAAATTACTAAAATAATGGGGTTGAGTTTCTTTTTTCCAATATATCGCATTGTCCAAATTATTTTCAGGAATATTGTGATTTGAACAGTGCATGTAAAGTCAGATTTTGATGAACTCGAATGTGAAAAAAATGCCCAAAGGCACATGCATTAGAATCCGACTTTGGAGTTGATCCAAAGGCTTACTCACCTGAATCTGACTTTGGGGGGAAAATGCCCAAAGGCACATTCATCAAAATCCGACTTCACATGCACTTTCAAACCACAACATTCTTAGAAATAATCTGGACAATGCGATACATTGGAAAAATCCCATCACAATATATGAGCAATTTTTCCGGCTGAAAAGTGTGCTTTTTTATAAGTTTTAAAGTTTTTTTAATTATACAAAATAAATTTTCAAACTATAATTTTCCGAGATAAATAATTAAATAATTTTTAGACAAAGTATATATTTAATGTTTTATTCCGTAATTACTTTAATTTTTTTCCGTAACTAATGTTAAATTTTTTTGTTACCCAATTAAAAATGTGATATGTGACTTCTTTTTGTAATTTTTATTATTTTTTATTTTTTTTAAATCATAAAATATTTAGTTAAAAAATTATAACTTTTTTAATTTCTCAAAAAGCTCAAAATCCCTAAAATCACTAACACAAATTCCTAAATTCCTCTTCTTTGACGGTCGATTCAACCATCAATACCTACTCTTTCTTTCATTAAACTTTTATAGTCGATAATTCTAACTTTACATTGTCAGAAATTGATAAACAAACTACAAACGTCGAACATAAAATCTCTAATCAAACAATGAACTGGGCCTTGCGGCTCGTACACCATGTGGAAGAGACCTCCATGTTGTGGAGGTGGAATAATGTTTGAAGGTAGAGGGGACATTTAGGGATTTGGATTTTTTTTAGAATATTAAAGTTTTAGATTTTTTTTTTGAAAAGTTAGTGTTTTTTATATTTTTAAACAAATGTTAAATAAAAATTAAGAAATAGGTTACATGTCGTACAATAATCGGGTAACAAATTTTTTAATGATCGTTGACGAAAAAACTTTAAAATGATTATAAAATAAAACGTTAAGCACTAACTTTATCCAAAACAAACTTTAAGCACGTGTTACAAAAAAATATAATTTGAACACTTATTTTATAGTTATACTAAATATTTTTCAAGGCACGATATATTTGTTTCATATAAAAAACTTAAAAAGAATTTCTAAATATATGAAAATTTTATAAAAAAGTAACTATATTTTTTGATGTTTGCATAATAAATGTAAAATATTTTCTATCGTTGATTATTTTTAGAAAATTTATTTATTCTAACATAAATATCATGAATATTAAAATATTTAAAGTGTCATATTATTTCAAATATTAATATTTTAATAATAAAATAATATATTTATATTAAATATAAAAAATAAAATATTCACTATCTGAAACTTTTTATATGTTATACTATTATTTTATATTAACAAAATAATTATTAAAACTTTTTAATAAAAATAGACATAAATATTAAATATTTTATTTTTTTATCATTGGTATTTCGTTAATTTAAATATAGAGAAAATAGTCTCATATTAATTTAATTAGTATATTAGATCGATCCGGATGTCGGACTTTTATTTTTGATTTTCTTTTTAATTGTGAGATGTATTAACCCTTTAGTGATTAATATATTCTTATTGACACTTTAAATCAGAGTTCAAATTATGATAATAATATTTTTTTCCCACTGTATAAAACAAATTTTGTATTGTTACTCGTTTTGTTATTCGTCGCTATTTATACATTATAATACGATGTATTATTTTGTATTATTATTCTTTTTAAAATTCACCGTTTTATATATATTCTTTCAATCCCACTAGTGGCGTCACATGTTAATTTTTTACGGAGTTGTATGAAGAAAAAAATGTATGGTGTAAAATAATTTAAATGACAAGTTTGCCCTTAAAAGTTAATTTTTATTTTTGTTGAAAAACTAAAAAAGAATATAAAAGTAAATTTGTGTTAAAAAAGTTAATTGAATTTTTAAAAATGACAATTCGACTGAAATAATTTTAAAATAAAAAAGTGATATAATTAATAGGACAGAGAGAATATATAATACGATATACCATTTGTAATACAACATATTCTGTGACCCGTTGCTACTATTATCATATGCTAGTGTAATAGCATTGAGTATTACAACTTGTTGTAGAAATAAGATGTGTAACTTTTAGGGAACTCTACCTATGGATATTAACGGAAGAGTGAATATATTGTTTTAATCAAAGTCTCCATCAGCCTCGATTTTCTGATTAATTATTGGATATTGCATGATTCTTTGGTTAAATACTATTACTTGTATGTTCTCTAAGTGCTCAGAGCCCGTTCATTGTTGCGTTTGAAATCGGTTTTTCGTTGCCAACGGAAAAATTACAACGAACGATCAAAAATTGTACTTTTTCAACTTGCTTTTACACTTGATTTAATAGAAAACGTTAAAATTTTCAGCTTCTCCTTAAACTACCGTTTTCACCGCTTTTTATATAAAATCTCATTCTAAAATCATTCCTCAACGGGGCCTTAGAGACCGCAATGAGCTCTATAGTTCATTTCTATTTTTATCTTTCTTTTACATATTTACTCACACTCTAGATTTAGAATCGACAATACTCGAAGAGTCTAAATTTTTAAATAATTATTGTCTTTGAGTTTAAATTTTTGAATAATTATTGTTTTATAAATATTACTTCTCTCCGTAAACTAATTATTTTATGAATCGTGGCTTTGGACTCTTTTTATTATACTACAGTCGGATTGTCAGACTTTTGAACTCTTATTTTCTGAAACTTAATTTATTGTTTTCACTTAGTGACATTTCTGATCCTCCTTTTTAAGATTATGTAGATAGTTAATAAGTGACAAAATTAGGGGTGATCATTTGGTCGAGTTAAGTTAGTTAAAAATATTGAGTTAGTCGAGTTGACGAATCATATTTTATAACTCGAATTTTATTTATTTCTAATATAGTTTATGAAATACAAGTCAAGTTCTTATAGTTTTTATTCAAATTTAATTGTAAACATTTATAATGTTATGATACTAGTTAGTTACCATTTAAACGACTTTCTATAACCATATAAAATAAACATATATATTTCTTCATAAATATATATATCAGGCAGAATTGAGGACTCATCTTAAACTTAAAAATCGATCAACTGATTATTAAAATTTTTGAGTTATTCTAATTTTTATTTTATAACTAAAATTATATTTGAATTTTTTTTAAATTTAATTTAATTTATGAAATTGTAAGTCAAACTAATCAAAATTTTAACGTCAAGTCAAATTAAAAATTTTAATTTATTTGATTCGAGTTTTGCTCGTATTAGACAAACAATTATTGAGAGGATATTAGTTGAGTTGAGGCCAGGGTGGCAACGCCAGCTCGATGGGGTTGGGAATGGGATGCGGGAATTTTGCCGCTTTGTTTTCAATTCTTCTTCTTTCAATTTTAGCTTAATAGCTAAAAAGATGTATAACCTATACTTTTTAATTTGGTATTTAATGTTTTTTTGAGTTATTTTGGTACTTAATATTTTATTTCGTAATTCAAATTAGATTTTTTTATGACGAACATTAAAATTTTTTGTTATCCAATAAAAATACTACACATGGCATGTTCTTGTATTTTCTTTAATTTTTATTTTTCTAAAACCATAAAGTCTTTAATTTTATAAAAAAAATCCAAAATCTTTAATTTTTTAAAACCCCAAACCCTAGATCCCGAAATTATTCCTCTCCCACCACTGATTCAACCACTACCGGCCACCATTGTCTTCGTCGACCTCCCACGACTGGAACCCCATGATCTCGTCGTCGAAAATCGGCGAATGAACCGTCGCTTGTTCTGTCGGCCAACATCTAAAAATACAAAAAAAGACAGATTGGGCTTCTAATCGAAGGCTAGAGGATGGATATGTTGAACGGTGAGGTACCCGACGCTTGGGTGGTGAACGGTGAACCGCAGACGTGTAGAGGATGCTGGACAGCGAGAGAGATGTGATTTGAGGGTTTATTTGAAAGAAATTAAAACTTTAAGGTTTTTTAAGAAATACATAATTTTAAAGTAATTCAGAAATAAAATAAATAAAATAGGCCAGGTTTCATGTTATAATTGGTTAACAAAAAAAAATTTAACGTATGTTGACGGAAAAACCCATTTTGAGTTATAGAATGAAACATTAGACACTAAATTAAAAAAATATAGATTGAACACCTTTTTAACTATTAAGCTTTCAATTTTCAAGTTCCGACCATAACTTTCTATTATTATATAATCATATCATATAAACACACAATCTCAATCTCCAAACAATCAGGATAATAAGTTCTATATATATTAAAAATTCTTTTAATTGCAATTTAGTTTACTTTGTTTATAGTTAATACTATAATAAATGACTATGCACAATCTCCAAGTGCTTAATGTATACAATTTTTCAAGGGCTGCAATGCAGCCTTTGACTTTTTTTATAAACAAATTACTAACTTTTAATTAAAATTTTAATTTAGTTAAACTACACTAATAGTCATAGAACTTTTAGGACGCTTTTATAATCACCAAAATAGAAAAGTAATTTTTCATTAAAATTATTCATTCTAAACGAACATTCATTTCGATCACTAAATCATTAAATAGTTAACGGAAGTTGATATGACACGCCCTTAAAATTAAGTAAATTACGTATTGAGGCACTTAACTTTCTAAGGTTTTAGAATTGACACCAAACTTTTTATATGTCGCACTTTTGACTTCAAATTATCAAAACTTAAAATTTGATCGTGATTTTGCTCAAGTCTTGGTTAGCATACGTTTTCTCTTCTTTCACTAAAGAAGATTTGAAAAGTAGAATTCAAGGATGGCTCAATTTCCATTGTATGTTTGGGAAAAAGAATTTTCCTGGAAAGATTGCAACATTTTTGGTTTAGAGTTTTATGTCTTCCTCGTGCATAGCCAAATTCGTGCAAGTTAATGTCTTTACCTGAGGTTGATTAATCCTGTTGCATCGTGTGCTCTTTGCGTTTTGAATCCCATTTTCCCCAGATTGTTGGCTTTCTTGGATGAGATTTGGCTATAGGTCAGTTTATTAGGATCTTCTTTGTTGGATCCACTATTTGAATTTAGGTTAACATGAAAATCCTTTGTTTCTTTTTGTTTCTCAACGCTAAAAAATCATATTTTTGAGGGTGAGCACACATAAAATCTCAACGCTCTTTATACACCTAATACTCTAAGCCCTAACCTTAAGCTCAATGGCGAATCCAGAAATATTTTTGAAGGTGAGCACACATAAAATCTCAAAATTACAGGTGGGCACAACTCAAAGATTTTAAAAGATTTAAAGACTAATTCATAAAAATTAAGAAAATCAAAGTCAAATGTGTAAAATTAAACTACAATTGCATCCGCCACTGCCTAAGCTCTAACATTAAACCATAATCATAAACTCTAAACTTAATTTTTTAATGATGGGATATAAGTAAGGTCAACGAAAAAAGACATACTCATTTTTGATCGGGTTTTAATGATATTAATATTATTTTAATAATATTATTATTAATATAAAATTAATAAAAAATAAAAAATAAAAAATATATTATTAAAATAAAAAAAGAAAAATTGTGTGGAGCAGGTGCTCCACGTCACCCATTTTCCCACCCCCTTTGCCTATAAATAGGCAGGGATTCACGCCCAAATTGGAGGAGAAATGGCACACCAATTTTGTTGAAATTGGCACCCCAAATCATGGGAGCCATGGTCGGCCGCAAGGCTGGCCGGGGTTGGGGGAAGTGCTCTCGGCCCCAATTGGTTCGATCCAACATTCGATCGGGGTCCTATTTTAGGTTCGATCTAGTTAATATTTTTGGAGGGGTCGCGGTAGATTTCGTTGGGGTTCAGTCGGGGTTCGTTATTCGAGCTCCTATTTAGGTATATTTTCTTCCCTTTTTATTAGTGTTGTAATTTTTATAATTTAATGAAGTATTAGTTATTTTAAAATTGTATTTTTATTTTTAGTTCGTATGTTTATGTTTTAGATTAGTATTTAATATGTTTTAAAATTTTGTTTTATATTAATATTTTATTTCTGTTAGATTCGTTTTTATTTATGTGTTAGATTAATATTTATTTGTGTTTTAAATTAATATTCATGAATGTTAGTATTTTATTTATGTTAAATTTGTTTTTATAAGTAAGATTAATATTTATGCATGTATGTTTTAGACTAGTATTTTATTTATGTTAGATTAGCATTCTATTATGTTAATATTTATTTGTATTGTATTTAAATTATTTGCCATGATTTATATTTTGCCACTGAGTTTGCATAATGGAATATATAATGTCAATGCGGTGCCCTTTTATCCGAGCGTAAACGGGGCCAGTATCAGGCGTAGTGATAGTGGTTGGGCGTTTACCCTCGGATAACGGGGCCTTTAAAATTTATTCGCAATTATAACCGAATTTTAAACTAATCGTCACTTTAACCCGAAAAATCCAATATTAATAAAGCGGTAATTATTAAAGTACCAATTTTGGGCGGTGTAGGGGTGCTAATCCTTCCCCATCCGTAACCGACTCCCGAACCCAATAGTTTTCAAATCTCTGGTTTTTTATGGTGTCCGGCCTACCTAAGTGGCCGGTGGCGACTCCAATTTTTAAAGAAAATGCGGTTTTTAAACCCCCACGGAATAAATATTTTATATCCGAAAAATCACCAACACTTCGAAAACTCGATTTTTAGCGAAGAAAGACATCGCTACAGATGGCGACTCCGCTGGGGACATTTTTTGTTTTTTCAAAAACAAATGAGAGTCAAGCTTTTTAAATAATTACCGCTTTATTAATATTAGAAATTTCGGGTTAAAGTGAATATTAAATTAACATTCGGTTATAATTGCGCGTTTATTTTAACGCATTTAAAATATGGCATATAAACCCGTTTTTAAGTGGGGGGAAAACGCTAATGCTTTCGTGGAGATATCGTTCTCCCGTATGGGCCTAGCAAGTACCTTCGGGGCTCGAGTACCTTATGCTTTCGTAAGGATATCGTTCATTCGTACGGGCATAAACGAATGGGTCCCCCTGAATTGAACCCGGTTGAAAGGAGCCTATAATGGGTGATGATCGGGGGCCTTGCTACTCTTAATAGGGGACAACAAGGACAATTCGGGTACCTCATAGAACCAAGATTAGATGTAGAGAATACATAGAAACCCACCCTTTAGAGCCATGCGGATAACCTTAGGTGTTTTAGACGGGATAAATAGGGTTTTTTGTTTGTTTACCTTATTTAATGTCCTTTTATTTATGTATTTATTATTTATTTTTATCCGGTACTAACTCATTTTTTTGTGTTTTATTTTTATTTTACACATACTTTTGTTACATTATCATTGCATTCACATTACATAGAGGCGGTGATTCAAGTGGTTTACCCGATTAGAAAATCTTTCATCATGGAAAAAAAGTGTCTTAGGAAGGACATCATCGATCCAGTTGTATGGCATTGGTCAGAGATTAATCAACAGATCTGAGGTAACGATTTGCCGAACAAACGTGTAGTGCCAAAGTATACACACGAGACCCTGATGGTGGACATACAACGAGCTACAAGCTACCGAAGCTGCGACTCTCCGACCTTTCGTAACCCCGGACTTGGAACAAGCACCAAGGTTTATCAGGTTGCTCAGAGCTGTCGAGGAGCTAGGAGGTAGAGCTAGGGCTTATGTGTAGAACTTTGTTTTATAATTAAGACTTTTTGTAATAGGGACTCTTTTTGTAATAGAGACTCCTTTTGTAATGTGGACATTTTTTTTGTAATCTGGACCCTTTAATTCCCATGAAAGTCGTTCGAAATGGTGATTACCAGCGGAATCAACGCCTTTATTTGCATTCATGTTGCATATCATGACATGGTGTTGATTTAAGAACAGTTCTTTAAAAGGCTTTCAGAATAGAAAAAGTCTGCTTTGCCAGAAACGATAATATTACAGTATCAAGTTAGGCCGAGCAAAGACCAATCGCGAAAGAAGACGGTACGATAGTAAGGCACGTGCGACGTAGAAGATTCAGTTAAGGCCGCAGAACCCCAATTTTAAATCTTCACATTTGACCATTTTAAAAAAAATCTCAGATTTTAATTTAACTCATTTAAAAAAAAAGAAAAAGAAAACTTTGAAAATATTATTATTTTGCTTTGAAACTTCTTCCCTCATAAAACTTTCAGAATAATAATAATAATAACAAAAAGAAACCTAAAAGTTTAATTTTTTAAGTAAGTTAAAACTTTTTGATAATAAAAAGGGGAAATTTTTAAACCAAATGATCCTTGAAAATTTTAATTTAAACCCCAAAAAGTTTTAAAGTACTCCCTAGGATCAATAGAATCTATCCTCGTTTAGACGTACCCAGATCTACAGAAGAAAATATATTGTCTGATGTCCTTTTCAGAAGCCACAAAAATAAAGACCACGACGTCACGAGTCCATAGAATAGAATAAGAGGAGAAGACGGAGTCATCCATCATCCTGAAGACGACGTCGAGACGTGGAGCACAGGTTTTGCTTCCCGAAGTCAAAGTCTCTAGAATAAATTCAAATGTTGCCTGTAATTCATTATTAAATTCTGGCAAATAGACATTTTCTCTATTGAAAGTTTTTTAAAGACCGTTCGAGAATCAACATCGCATTTGCATACATTCTCGCATTTATAGGGTATTGATTCCCGAAGTGGTTCCTCAAATCCCAGAAATCGTTCATAATTGGCAAAGGGTCGTCTGGTCAGATATTAGAGGGCACAGATCCAGGGTTTTGTCCCAGAACAAGATCAGAGACAATAGAAGAGGAACCATCTGAAGACTTCAGGTCAGACACGGTAAGGAGACACGGTACTGGTAATGAGCAAAGTAAAGTGCAAGAGTTGAAAGAAGCAGATGGAAGACGTGATGAATCAGATGAATACTTTGACAAAAGGTAAGTGATCCATCAAAATGAAAGAAGAACCGATTAAGGATCAGAATAGAGAGCGAGATAGTCAGAATTCTACCTCCAAGTCAGCCAAATACGACAAATTAAACCTTTTTTTAGATCTGCATCAATAAACAGGCGGAAGGTATGCTTGAGTCGGGCTTTCAAAAAATAGAGCTCGGTCCAGAAGAAACTTGAGAAGCAAGTAATGAAAAGAAGTATATCTTGATTCCTGCGAGGTACACCGAACTACTCCTAATGTTCATCGACAAGACCCTTATTACCTTGGTGAAGTCTCTAGCGAAGAGACCGTCTTATCCGAGAGATTACGACACATGTGCTAGAGGCAATTTCCGTTTAGGAAGTTTGGGTCACGGTATTGAAGATTGTGGGGCCCTGAGGAATGAGTTCAAGATCTTATCGCGATGAGGATTTTAGGTTCGAAGACGGAGTTCCCCAATTCTATAATGAGCTAACAATCACCCGAGGGGCAAAGTTGAGGAGGAATCGATATCCAGGACAAAGTTCGAGTAATACCGAAGTGGGTCACTCAAGCGAGTTAAATTTGAAGATCGGAGATAGGGGCATCCCAGGAGAGGGATATTCTTTCGAGTTCAGCCAGCTCAGATAAGAGAGAGATAACTTGGATAAAATTGAATTTGCAGAATGATCACCAGAAGCTTTTATGAGTGTTTAAGAATATCATATTGGGTCACATTTAAAGAATAGATGAACGGTATTGTCCAGTTGAAAGACGACTCAGAATATTGGAAGAAGAAAAACTAGTCAAGCGAGAATCAAGTCAGGATGTTATCAGGTAAGTTTGAGGAAATTAGGAATAGGTACGACAGTCCCCAGAGATGAGCTACAGAATAACTTAGACATTAACAAGAGTTTTGGAAACAAGTTTACGATAGAGCAATGACAATTCAACACTCTTCAGCTGGAAAGGGCAACCTCCAAGCTACGAAAGACTAAGCAAGGGATGGATGAAGACCTGAAGATCGATATTACTCGAGTAGGTAAGGCAGCTCAACAAGGTGGCAGGCTTAGTCAGAACATGGACCAAGTGTTGAACTACAGAGGCAAGCTGACCGGACTACTGGATGAAGTTAAGAAAGTAGGCACTGAAGCTTATCAATAACTGTAAATATCTAATATCTGATATAATGAAACCTTTTGGCCTCAATGAACGTCGTTCTATGGGAATCACTTTTGGAATCAATACCTTATTGCATTCATGTTTATATTTTAGGATTGCATTGCTTTGCACGATCCTGACATGTTTTATATGACATTATCATCACCTTACATTATTATTACCTCACATAAATTTTATGATGAGTAATTCAAAGACCAATTAGGGTTTTATCATGGATAAAAGAATTGAAGACACTCAAAAATCAAGATTCGAGCTGTTAAAAGATGGGCTCGAGAGGAAAAACAAAAAAGAAGAAGTTTGATGTCTTCGATACAAGAAAACTCTGTTTGAACCCTGATTTGGTCATTCCTCCAGATTTCAAAGATTCCCATATTTACGCATGATGACGGAACAAGCTGCCTCAAGATTCACCTGACCACGTCTTGCAGAAAGATAGAGGGCTACATCGAGAATGAAAAATTGTCGATCCACTACTTCTACGATAGTCTAGCAGGACCTACTGTGATATGGTACAACTGTTTGAGTAGAGACCAAGTGTAGTCATGCGGTGACTTAACCGACGTCTTTATGGGCAATACTTATATACTTTAGACCTAGCACCAAGTCGTCAGTATCTCCAGGGTACGGGGATGAAACCTGATGAGAGTTTCAAGGAATGTGCTTTGAGATGGCAGAGGTTAGCCGCCCAAGTGCAGCCTCCCATTGCTGAAGAGGAAAGTGACTTCCATGTCTCAAGCCATCTTCCATAAGATGCTCGGGAAATTGATGGGCAAATGTGATGACTTTGTAGAATACATGATCCATGAAGGAAAATTGAGTCTTAATTCAACGAACCAGACATGCCTATGAGCAGAAGGAAAGAAAGAGATAAATGGATACCACTTTCAAGGTTCTCGTGATCGTGAGAGAAGAAGACAGGTAGATTCCTCCGAATCACCGAGAAAAATTCCTCGAACAAGTACATATTTAGAGATATCAGAGTATTCCATATGGCCTCATCTGGTAAAGGGTTAGTACCTTACCTCCGGGCCGATAAAGATTACACCCAACTCATCTGCCCACAGTTTTAATCCATACAGTGCATGTGAGTTCTACATTAAGGCACCGGGGCATGTCACTAAGAAATTTGGGGTCATTAATAGAAAAAATTAAGAAGCTGGTTGACGAGGGAGTCATGACGAGAGAGTTGATCCAGCGGTAGAAAAACAAGAGAAGAGGCAAGCCTACACTACCTTGGAAGGGGTAGAATGAGTTAGTACCTTGGAGATAATCCAAAGGTCCATACGGTTTTCTCATCATTTCACAAAGAAATTCTCAACAAAAAAATCATTGTTTATTAGAATTAAAAATCACATTTCCATTTAGAAAAGCATTTTTACATTCTTGATTCTTTAAACATTTTATTTTTATGGGGTAGTTTTCCCATATGCATATACACGCATTTTTTAATGGACATATGTATATATCATTTCTATACCAGGTCCTCGAATTTTGAATGCAACAGTACATTTGCTTCAAACCCAAATATCAACTCTAAGTTGCATATATTTAGAAGAGATTGAATGTTATGGGGATACTGTAAATGTGAGTATCTGCTAGTTTACCTAGGCCAACTGAGGAACAAAACGAGTGTTTAGACAATGGGCGGTTCCCATTTTAAGAATTTATCTTCTCAGGCACTTGTCGTTTAAGATCCTTGAAATGAAAGTTGACCCTAAACCTCCACCCCCTGAAGGCATTCTCAGGACATTTGTGAATGTGACGACGAATGGTATTCTTTTACTTTACCAGAAGACAGAGATGAGTCCAGACAGATTGGATACGAAGATCAGAAAATCATCAGAAGAAAGTGGTTGAAAACAAGGATATGTCCAAACGAAAAACCAAAGAAAAGAAGAGAAATGGTAATCAGAAGGCTGAAGCAATCCAGATCGAGTAAATATTAGAAGAGCTGCAGAAAGACAAGTAACTTCGAGCAGAAGATATCATCAATACCCAGTATAGATACGTGTTGATTCGAGGATACATTTATAGACTCGAATAAGAATAAAGAGATTCAAGGCTAAAAACCCAAAATGGGCAGTCTAAAAGAAAAAAGAAAAAGAAAACAAAACAAAAAAGAGAAGAAAAGAAGAAATAAATAAAAAAAGAAGAAAGAGAGAAAAAAGAAGAAAAAAAGAAAAGAAAGAGGAAAAAAGAAAAAGAAAGAAAGAATATTGTATATGTTTCACACACAGATTAAACAATACAAGAACGAGACTTCAACTATGAGCAAGAGACAGAATGAATCCACATTTCAAGTAAATATCAGTTTTAAAAATTACTATATAAGCTCGAATTGAAGCCAAGTCAAGACAGGTCAGCCCGAAGATTGCCAATTTCGAAAAAGAAAATGACCTCTAGAGTGGAAACCCAAAAATGGGCAGTCTAGAGTGAACCTAAAAATTAAGAAAAAGAGTAGTCTGCCTGAGCCTGCTGGCATCAATATCCAACCAAGATACACTGAAGGAAGTGACATCTAGGGTGAAAACCTAAAAATGGGCAGTCTAGAGTGATCCAAGAGAAAAAGTGAAAAAGAAAAAAAGAAAAAAGAGAAAAGAAGAAAGAAAGAAAGAAAAATAGTTCATCTGGGCGTGCCAATCACAAGAATTCTCAGAAATGTATTCATAGTCCTTCATTCAAGAAATCTCAATTTCGAGGAGTATTGGAGGATCAAACATTATTGAACAGAAAACGAACATCGTATATAGCCAGAATGCAAGACAGCCTACAGTAAAAAGAAATGAAATGAACTCTAGGGTGAAAACCCGAAAACGGCCAGTCTAGAGTGATCCAAAAAGGGGAAGGAATAATGGGCATATCCAAGTTACACAAGTACAAAAATACTGTTTCACTTAACCATAAACCAAAGGCCTACATTACAAGCCCCAAAGACCATTCTGGTCATCCATAGATATCCAAGTTGAATGAGAATGTCTTCAGATTTCATTCCGCCTATAAGGGTTAACTTTGCTTCAAGGAACGTCAAACTTCGAAGCGCTTGATCGACACCCAAATGAGGGAAGGATGAGGCATGGTGAGATAGTGAGATTAAGAGAGCCACCTTAAACGGGGTAGAAACTAGGTAGGGTTGTTCCTCTCAAAAGCATATTAGACCAGAAGAAACTATACATTGGCATATATCTCCACAATGGTCAAGATCTTCTAAATATGCGCTTCATCAGAGTTGATATCTGGCAACTTGAAGCAGATGCGCTATGGTGTTTGATATTTCGAGGGCAAACATGTTTTAAAAGGTTTGACATTTTCTCCCAAAGTTTTGATGTTTACCATTTCCCCCAAACATTAGTTTTTTAAAAATGTTTGGCAATACACTTCGAATTTTGTTTACCATTCTCCAAGCATTATTTAAAAAATGTTTGGTCCTTAAAAAAGAAGAAGAAAAGAAAAAGATGTTTACCATTTGTTCCAAACAATGTTTTCAAAATGTTTGGTATCCCCTCCAAGTTGTGATTTTCAAAATGACTGTTATCTTTTCAAACAATCATTATTTGTTGAAATATACGCAAGTAAATTGCCTTTTGCATTACTTTAAAAATGAATAATGATGAGATTTAAAGCATAGGGACCGAGAGTTAGTTCCCGTCGAAGTGCTACAAGAAGATCAAGGATGAGCTCAGGGGATGGAAGCATTTTGGCTCACCCTGGTGACTAGAAATAAATCAAGGCTCTGTATGATGGGTCAGAAAATTCAAAGCAGTGGAGCCCGTGGTTGAATGGGGCAACGCCAAGCGAAGAAGATGACAAGGGTTCTTATAAGAATAATATAAGAACCAGATGATCATTTATGAATACGGGTGATAACCCTGAAGACAAGAAAGCCTTCCGCACAAAAGGTTTAAAAGCAGGTTCAAATGAGGATTTAAGAGCATACAGTGAAGCAGTAAAGAGATGAAGAAATTTGAGGAACGACCTTTCAGGGTGTAAGACTTTAGAACCAAAAGGCTGAAAGAAAAAAAGAGAAAGAAAGAGAAAAAGTGAAAAGAGAAAAAAAAAGAATAAGAAGAAAAAAGAAACAAGGAAATGAGAAGAAGAAGAAGAAGAAGAAAGCACGACATTGCATGCATCATATAGATAGAGGCATGTCAATTTTGCTTATTCCTAGACAGGTATTTGAAGAATTATTGAAGAATTTACCAAAGAAAAGAAAGAACGGCAACCATAGCGGCGTGAGACCCAGATGTTAAATCATTCGGGTCATCGGTAAGTCCTTCGGGCATGATGTTAAGTCCTACGGGCCACCAATAAGTCTTTCGAGCGTGGTGATAAGTCCTTCTGGCCATCAGTAAGTCATTTGGGCATGATGCGGCAGCATGAGTAGCGTGAGTCCCGAAAGAATGACAGCCATAGCGGCCTGAGGCCCAGATGTTAAATCATTCAGGTCATCGGTAAGTCCTTCGGGCCACCAATAAGTCTTTCGAGCGTGGTGATAAGTCCTTCGGGCCATCAGTAAGTCATTCGGGCATGATGCAGCAGTATGAGTAGCGTGAGTCCCGAAAGAACGGCAGCCATAGCGGCGTGAGGCCCAGATGTTAAATCCTTCGGGTCATCGATAAGTCCTTCGGGCACGATGTTAAGTCCTTCGGGCCATCAGTAAGTCTTTCGAGCATGGTGATAAGTCCTTCGGGCCATCAATAAGTCCTTTGGGCATGATGCGGCAGCATAAGTAGCGTGAGTCCCGAAAGAACTGCAGCCATAGCGGCGTGAGGCCCAGATGTTAAATCTTTCGGGTCATCGATAAGTCCTTCGGGCCATCAGTAAGTCTTTTGAGCATGGTAATAAGTTCTTTGGGCCATCAGTAAGGCCTTCGGGCATGATGCGGCAACATGAGTAGCGTGAGTCTCGAAAGAACGGCAGGAGGCCCAGATGTTAAATCCTTCGGGTCATCGGTAAGTCATTCGGGCACGATGTTAAGTCATTCGGGCCACCAATAAGTCTTTCGAGCGTGGTGATAAGTCCTTCGGGCCATCAGTAAGTCCTTCGGGCATGATGCGGCAACATGAGTAGCGTGAGTCCCGAAAGAACGGCAACCATAGCGGCGTGAGACCCATATGTTAAATCCTTCGGGTCATCGGTAAGTCCTGCGGGCACGATGTTAAGTCCTTCGGGCCACCAATAAGTCTTTCGAGCATGGTGATAAGTCCTTCGGGCCATCGATAAGTCCTTCGGGCATGATGCGGCAGTTAGTAGCGTAAGACATCAACAGCATCATAAAAAATAGAAAAGAGAAAGAAGAGAGAAAAAAAAGAAAAAAGCAGAAAAAGAAAAAAAAAAGAAATAAGAAATAAGAAAGAAAAAAGAAAAATAGAAAAGAACAAGCGAAAACAAAGGTTATATAAATGAGAGACTTACGTTTTCAAGCCCCAGTGAAATGATCCATATAGGAAGAGCTCTAACTCTAGAATCGCAAAAAAGAACCAAAGGTGAAGAAGTTCTATACAGGGAGAACTTATGAGCCTGAAGATTCGGCCGAGGAAAAGCGAAGAGTTCCAGAAGAACACGTGATTCCGAAGTTGTGAGCAGGGAAGTCAGATAAAAATGAGTGCTTTCGGTCTTTGCTTTGTTCTCGTTTCACAAGAACAAGCAAAGAGGGGCAACTGTAATCACTCATTTTTGATCGGGTTTTAGTGTTATTAGTATTATTTTAATAATATTATTATTAGTATAAAATTAATGAAAATAAAAAAATAAAAAAAATATTATTAAAAAAAGAAGGAAAAATTGTGTGGAGCAGGGTGCTCCACGTCACCCATTTTCCCACCCCCTTTGCCTATAAATAGGCAGGGATTCACGCCCAAATTGGAGGAGAAATGGCACGCCAATTTTGTTGAAATTGGCACCCCAAATCATGGGAGCCATGTCCGGCTGCAAGGCTGGCCGGGGTTGAGGGCAGTGCCCTCGGCCCCAGTTGGTTCGATCCAACATTCGATCGGGGTCCTATTTTAGGTTCGATCTAGTTAATATTTTTGGAGGGGTCGCGGTAGATCTCGTTGGGGTTCAGTCGGGGTTCGTTATTCGAGCTCTTATTTAGGTATATTTTCTTCCCTTTTTTATTAGTGTTGTAATTTTTATAATTTAATGAAGTATTAGTTATTTTAAAATTGTATTTTTATTTTTAGTTCGTATGTTTATGTTTTAGATTAGTATTTAATATGTTTTAAAATTTTGTTCTATATTAATATTTTATTTCTGTTAGATTCGTTTTTATTTATGTGTTAGATTAATATTTATTTGTGTTTTAAATTAATATTCATGAATGTTAGCATTTTATTTATGTTAAATTTGTTTTTATAAGTAAGATTAATATTTATGCATGTATGTTTTAGATTAGTATTTTATTTATGTTAGATTAGCATTCTACTATGTTAATATTTATTTGTATTGTATTTAAATTATTTGCCATGATTTATATTTTGCTCACTGAGTTTGCATAATGGAATATATAATGTCAATGCGGTGCCCTTTTATCCGAGCGTAAACGGGGCCAGTATCAGGCGTAGTGATAGTGGTTGGGCATTTACTATCGGATAACGGGGCCTTTAAAATTTATTCGCAATTATAACCGAATTTTAAACTAATCGTCACTTTAACCCGGAAAATCCAATATTAATAAAGCGGCAATTATTAAAGTACCAATTTTGGGCGGTGTGGGGGTGCTAATCCTTCCCCATCCGTAACTGACTCCTGAACCCAATAGTTTTCAAATCTCTGGTTTTTTATGGTGTCCGGCCTACCTAAGTGGCCGGTGGCGACTCCAATTTTTAAAGAAAATGCGGTTTTTAAAACCCCCACGGAATAAATATTTTATATCTGAAAAATCACCAACACTTCGAAAACTCAATTTTTAGCGAAGAAAGACATCGCTACTTGTGTTTTATTTGTTTCTGGCAAAGCAGACTTTTTCTATTCTGAAAGCCTTTTAAAGAACTGTTCTTGAATCAACACCATGTCATGATATGAAACATGAATGCAAATAAAGGCGTTGATTCCGCTGGTAATCACCCTTTCGAATGACTTTCATGGGAATTAAAGGGTCCAGATTACAAAAAATGTTCATATTACAAAAGGAGTCACTATTACAAAAAGAGTCTCTATTACAAAAAGTCTTAATTACAAAACAAAGTTCTACACATAAGCCCTAGCTCTACCTCCTAGCTCCTCGACAGCTCTGAGCAACTTGATAAACCTTGGTGCTTCTTTCATGTCCGGGGTTACGAAAGGTCGGAGAGTCGCGGCTTCGGTAGCTTGTAGCTCGTTGTATGTCCACCATCAGGGTCTCGTGTGTATAATTTGGCACTACACGCTTGTTCGGCAAATCGTTACCTCGGATCTGTTGATTAATCTCTGACCAATGTCATACAACTGGATCGATGCCGTCCTTCCTAAGATACTTTTTTTCCATGATGAAAGATTTTCTAATCGGGCAAACCACTTGAATCACCGCCTCTATGTAATGTGGATGCAATGATAATGTAACAAAAGTATGTGTAAAATAAAAATAAAACACAAAAAAATGAGTTAGTACCGGATAAAAATAATAAATACATAAATAAAAGGACATTAAATAAGGTAAACAAACAAAAAAACCCTATTTATCCCGTCTAAAACACCTAAGGTTATCCGCATGGCTCTAAAGGGTGGGTTTCTATGTATTCTCTACATCCAATCTTGGTTCTATGAGGTACCCGAATTGTCCTTGTTGTCCTCTACTAAGAGTAGCAAGGCCCCCGATCATCACCTATTATAGGCTCCTTTCAACCGGGTTCAATTCAGGGGGACCCATTCGCTTATGCCCGTACGAAGGAACGATATCCTTACGAAAGCATAAGGTACTCGAGCCCCGAAGGTACTTGCTAGGCCCATACGGGAGAACGATATCTCCACGAAAGCATTAGCGTTTCCCCCACTTAAAAACGAGTTTATATGCCATATTTTAAATGCGTTAAAATAAACGCGCAATTATAACCGAATGTTAATTTAATAGTCACTTTAACCCGGAATTTCTAATATTAATAAAGCGGTAATTATTTAAAAAGCTTGACTCTCATTTGTTTTTGAAAAAACAAAAAATGTCCCCAGCAGAGTCGCCATCTATAGCGATGTCTTTTTTCGCTAAAAAATCGTGGAGTCGAAGTGTTTGTGGTTTTTCGGATATAAAATGTTTATTCCATGGGGTTTTAAAAAACCGCATTTTATTTAAAAATTGGAGTCGCCACCAGCCACTTAGGTAGGCTGGACACCATAAAACCAGAGATTTTAAAAAACTGTTGGGTTCGGGAGTCGGTTACGGATGAGGAAGGATTAGCACCCCCACACCGCCCAAAATTGGTACTTTAATAATTACCGCTTTATTAATATTAAACTTTCCGGATTAGAGTGACGATTAATTTAAAATTCGGTTATAATTGCGAATAAATTTTAAAGGCCCCGTTATCCGAGGGTAAACGCCCAACCACTATCACTACGCCTGATACTGGCCCCGTTTACGCTCGGATAAAAGGGCACCGCATTGACATTATATATTCCATTATGCAAACTTACAGAAATAATTTGGAAACATGCATTCGCATTGACATGGTAAAAGACAAAATAAATAATGAAAAACATGGATATCACAAAATTAAACAAATATGATAACGACACGAACATAGCACATAATAATAATAATAATAATAATAATAATAACGAGACATAAATAAAAAACATGTGGGAAATAAAAAACACATACTTCAAGAATACATACATATTAAAAATAAAAACACAATGTAACATATGCATGACATAAATGTATTATGATGTTAATTTCACGAATCAAAACAACATGTTAACAAAGAAACTAATACCTAGTACATAACATATGACATAATATGCATACACAAATAAATAAATAAAAACATGGCCTTATACATGACAAAAACACACTAAATCGTAACCTAAAAACATAAAACACATACTAACATAAACATGCCATGAAAACCAAACTAAAGTATGATAAAAAATGAATATGGGCGAAATGATAAAAAGAAAATAACCTATCTAAAACATAAATAAACACGGTCAAACATGACATTTATGAATACAACAAGTAATAGAACATGCTAAAAAACAAATAAAACACAAGTAAGCAATGAATATTTAGAACATAAAAACAAGGAATGGAACGCTAAGAAATAAAACAGAAAGGCGAAAATTAAAAGGAAATAAAACTCGATTTAAGGACGTGATTACAAGCCTAAGGAAACTTAAAAGGACCGGGGCTGTAAAATACCCATGCGGCACGCTTGAAATGAAAATTTCAAAAACGCGGAAGTCCTTGGGGCGTAATTTGACCATTTGAAAACTGATTTCATTTGATTAAGGGACGAAAACGAAAGATTTTAAAAACTACGAGGGACCAGGATTGTGAATAAACCAAGGGGCAGACTCGGTTTGAAAAGATCAGAAACGCGGGAGCCCTTAAGCCCGAATTAACCCATTTTGAAAATATTGGGACGCTATATATCACATTTATCAGATTAAAAATCGACCATTTCCCCATTTTTTACCCTTAAGAGTGAAGCTCTTATTCTTCTCTGAATCTATAGAGCCGAACCTTGATGAACCCATAAACCGGCGACTCCTCGCTGTCCCGGCCGGCGAACCAAAAGAAACACTCAAAACCAACTTCTCTTCAAACTGAACTCAAATGTGAACTTAGATTTACACTAGGACTCACCCTTTTGCCTAGATCTAAAAAACAAAAGCCAAAACTTTTTCCCTTTTTTTTAAAAGTTTTGTAAACCAAGACCCAAACAACCCCTCCCATTTACCGGTTCACTGTGTTTGGCTTAAGAGCCTTACAGCTTATTACCGGCGGTGGGAAATTTTACGACGAGGGTAAGAACCGACACCTTTTACTTTTTTTAATATTGTTGGTACCTTTTGAAAGATGTGCATATAGTAAAAGAAGAAAGGGAAAAATACTACTAGACTTGCATTGTCCTTTTTTTTGTATTTCTGAAAAACTCTCGATAATACACTTTGGTTGGATTTTTTATCCTCGTTCTGATGTCTGTTTTTTTTGGTAGAATATAAAATATATTACATATCTTGTTCGATTTGGTACTGACACCCTGTATTTCATTTTTTGTGCATCTGAGCATGGTGGTTGGTACGGTGGCATGGTGGAGGAGTGGAGAGAGTCATGGTGGTGGTGTCCTCTGTTAGATCCATTCACGGCCGTTGGATCAGATATGATCCAATGGCTATGATTACATGGGGATGAGCGGCCTAGATTGAGCCTTGAAATGAGCGCAGCTACATCTGATCTTGACGCGTGGCAGAGGGGTAATGAACAGTCTCGCGCGTGCATTGCACGCGCGAGTGGGAGGTGTGCGGTCTGGAGAGTGACATCACGCGCGCCAGCTGGATTATCTTGTACTAATCTGGACCGTTGGATCAAGACTTGATCCAACGGCCCAGATGACGGCGGCTGCAAGATAAAGAGGGTTATCAGACTTGGTTTTTTAGGGTTTTTAAGATATTGGGTCAGGCCAATATGGGCCTTGTAACGTATATTATTTTTTTGGGTTTTTTTGTAATATTATGTGGACTTGGACTGATATTATAAATGGGTTTTATATTTTAGATCTGTTATATATTTTTAACCCAATAATAATAATAATACTATAATAATAACATATACACATATATAATTTATGTACATATAACCATACATGCAAATTAACATATACCATATAACATTCGAACACATATATACATATATTTGCTCACACACTTAATTAATGCAAGTATACAAACATTATACATACTACAAACATATATAGTACATGCACATGCAAACCACATATATATCACATACACCTAAGCACACACATACGTGCATCTTATACACACAAAATAAGTATAACCAAATACACCCTAGTACATATATAAACTATTAAAACATACGTGACATGTGACACACATACACCGCACATAGTATGTATAATACGCATGAGCTTACATATATTACACACATATTTTGTACACATTAATCACATATATAGTAAACATATAATATAACATGTATACGTGCAATAATAATACCTTGTTAATTATTATGCTAATAAATTAACAATATTTACAAACCGGATAAAAATGAGTGATTACATGCATGGCTGGAGAAGTTTTTACTTGTTAACCAATAGCCATGGTCAAATGTTTTCCTTATCTCCTATGGTTGAATCAAATTCTTGATATTCTACGTGTCAGGGCATCTAGGGTTTGAAGTTTTACCATCGATTGAGAGCCCTGTTAAAATAAGATCGAGCTTGGTAAGCATTCTAGGCAAGACTCTTTTGTGTCACATTAATATTTGTCCTTTATTATCCTTTGATTTAATTTTATTTTAATTTAATTAATTCGAATCGACACGTATTACTTGGTAACATATTATTACTTGTTACTTACCCGCAAACCACCACGCATGGTAAGACTTTTTTTATGTCTCTTTCTCTTTTTCTGATGAATATATATCAACTTCATCCTACGTATTTTTAACTACTAATTTCAACACCAAGAAGTCAACATCCGTGAGGCGGTTTGGCGTAGAAATTTATTCATAAAATATTAAAAAAAATGATGAATATTTCCTCATGAGTCTCCTCCCTCAGCAGTTTCATCGTTATAAAAGAGCCCGTTTCAATCAAGAGTTGGATCAGTTCATCAGCGTCAATCACAAGGTGGTCGTGCAACAGGTGGACTAGTTCCGGTCATGGCATCTCCCTCTCCCAACAAGCTAACCACCACCAACCATCTGAGACATGTCGAGTCTATGGCCTCCTTCCCTTCCGGCGCCGGCAAGATCCCCCACTTGAACGCCGTCATTTTGGGCGAGGCTCTTGCTTCCGAGGAGAACGACTTGGTTTACCCAAGTCATGACTTCTCACGCCAGGCTCTCGTTCCTTCTCCACATAAGGTTCCTTCTCGTTTCTCTCTTATTGAATATGGAAATGAACAATTATAGCAAAACAATAAATGGAAGAGAAAGAATACGAATATTGATATAAATGTGGGTTTACTACATTTACTTTGTTTGTTTTTTTTGTCTGTTTGTTTGTTTGTTTAATCCAATCGCATAGCAGCATTAGGAACTGTACATGAAAACAGAAATTTGTATTCTTTCATTATTTCCCCCAAGATTTAGCTCCTTCTGAGGAATTAAATTTATGATCGATCAGTATCTGGAGATGTACAAAAGGTCAATAGAGGATCCCGCCGGATTTTGGTCAGACATTGCCTTATCGGAGTTCTATTGGAAGCAAAGATGGGGAGATCAGGTCTACTCTGAGAATCTCGATGTCAATAAAGGAAATATCAAGATCGAGGTATTTCTCTCTAATATCTATCATTTTTCTTGTTTTTTTGGATTTATTTAGTTGAGCATTTGGGTCAACGCTGGTTGGATCACTTAATTTCTGGGTTTTACCAGTGGTTCAAAGGCGGCATCACCAATATATGCTACAATTGCATCGATAGAAACATCGATGCGGGGCTTGGAGACAAAATTGCTCTTTACTGGGAATCCAATGAACCTGGCTTTGATGCACATTTGACTTACTCCCAGCTACTGCACCAAGTTTGCCAGGTCTTATTCAAACTTTAATTGATTCCCCGCATTTTAGAATTTGTTCGATTGAAATCACCTCTGATTTCTTGTTGTCTTCTCTGCAGCTCGCTAACTACCTGAAAAGTATTGGTGTTAGAAAGGGTGATGCTGTAGTTGTTTATTTGCCTATGTTATTGGAGCTCCCAATTACTATGCTTGCCTGTGCTCGCATTGGTGCAGTTCACTCGGTATACACCGCTTTTTGCACATAAAATAGGATGAACAATGTCAAACAACTTAGATACTAAAGTATAAGAGAATAATTTGTTAGTTTCTATTTTTGTTACTGAATAAATTCGCCACTCGTTTGCCCTTTCAGGTTGTATTTGCTGGATTTTCTTCAGATTCTCTTGCTCAACGAATAGTGGACTGCAAACCAAAAGTTGTAATTACTTGTAATGCTGTTAAAAGAGGTCCTAAGACCATCCACCTCAAGGACATTGTTGATGCTTCCCTTATTGAATCTTCCAAGAATGGGGTCTCCATAGGTCGGTAAACATTAAGAAACCAGTATCTGATTCGAAGATGGTTTTCTCCTTAGTAATTCGTGCATCATGCATATTTAGAGTTTTGACTGGATCTAACCTATTTCCTCTATTGAATCTCACAACTTTTACTTCAAGAGTATACAATACATTATCGTTAACCTAAATTTTGTTTTTTATATCAATGAAAATCTTGAGCCCTTGCGCCACTGTTCCTTCAATTCTATTCAGAATGTTTTAATATCTGAGAGCCACTTGGTTGCCAATTTCCCTAATATTACTGATGGAAAGTACCATGTCTTAGTCAGATCTGACTTAACATAACTAGTGTAGAGCATGATTGATGTTAATCAAGTTTCCAAGCACTTAACATTAAACTATAAGAATACCATGCTTTGTAATTGAACTACCAGTTCAAGTGGCTCCAATAATTACCATCACCAATGAGACACTATTTGATCATTTTTTTTTTATATTTATCTGGTTTTCTATTTATGGTGATATCTTCTTTGAGCAGATGTATGCTTAACCTATGAAAATCAATCAGCATTGAAGAGAGAAAGCACTAAATGGCAGGAAGGAAGAGATATGTGGTGGCAGGTTAGTGTAAAATAGAGAAGTATTTGGTGGTTCCAGTAACCGTATTTTTTTCATCACCTTTTTTCTTAGTTGTGGAGTACTGTTTTTCACTAGGATGTTGTCCCAAAATATCCAACTACTTGTGAAGTTGAGTGGGTTGATGCTGAAGATCCCCTTTTTCTACTGTATACTAGCGGGAGCACTGGGAAGCCAAAGGTATTCATGTTGCTTGGTTTAAGTATTTTTACAGAGTTTCTCATTTTCCTTTTCTGTGTTCTAATTTGAAATTTATATAGGGCGTACTCCATACAACCGGAGGATATATGGTGTACACAGCAACAACATTTAAATATGCATTTGACTACAAAGAGTCTGATATTTACTGGTACTTTGGACACTCTGCAACCTTGATGTTTCTTTTTTTTGAATATATATATTTTCTGTTTAGTCACCTTTTGATTATGGGTCTTACTTGACACATCTTTTACTTTAGGTGCACAGCTGACTGTGGTTGGATTACTGGGCATAGTTACGTAACCTATGGACCCATGCTTAATGGAGCAACAATTGTTGTATACGAGGGAGTAAGATTTCTCTGTTGCTATTGACATAGAAAAATGGATTAGGCTTCCAAGATTGGCTACTAATCCAGCTCTAAAAAGATCTTATACTGAAAAAGGTTTAATACAACATTAGAAAATGTTGGATGAAACATTGTGGTATATAGAAGGTTTGACGTGTCATATGGTGTTTCTGAAAGTTTATCAAGAAAGCAACTAGGTACTAGAAATTTGTAGAATAAAATAATGACTATTTAAATAACTCTTATAAAAAATAAAAATAAAATGGTGGAAACTTAATAGAAGTGCATTTATAATTTATTGTTTGCATCAATTCATTCTTAATTATAGAAATGAGTGAATTCCTAGGATGGGACTCTAAGAAATTAGTAACCAGAATAAATTAAAGATGGCAGCATACCAGCATAAAAAATATTAAAACTTGAGGGTTGGAGATATAGCATCTGTTAGTAAGTGCAAGAATCATATGTCTTAAACCAAAATATTTTGATTTCAAATATATTATAGATGTTACAATAGATGGCACTATTTCCGCTTGTTCTATGCAGGCCCCAAATCATCCTGATTCTGGAAGATGTTGGGACATTGTTGACAAATACAAGGTGACCATATTCTACACTGCCCCTACATTGGTGCGCTCTCTCATGCGCGATGGTGATGAGGCAAGATATATATCTCTAACCTTGTTTATACTACAGATCTTTGGTTCAAAATGTTTATCATAATTGTTGTGAATAAACACAGCTCCTTGTTACTGTTCGCTTCATTTATGTTCGTATTTGACACCCGGCTCTATAATTTCCATATATCCAATCTACTTTTGTGTTTGTTTTATTTCCCAACATTGTCAACTAGAATTAGATCAACTCCATTGAATTTTGCAACCATTCAGTTATTTTGTTTAATTCTGGCATGAAAATTTACTTTCATGACCTATGAAATTTTTATTTTTTGGCATGCTAAGAAATGTTTTGTATCACGTTTTCGAGTGAATCAATCGAGTTCCCCTTGATGTATTTTCAAATTTTGTATTGATATTACTGTTACTGTGTTGCAGTATGTTACACGCTACTCACGGAAGTCATTGCGTGTCCTTGGAAGTGTTGGCGAGCCTATTAATCCAAGTGCTTGGAGGTTTTCAGCTTTAGATACCTTCTTTTGATTCAATAAGTTGTTGTTTTTTTTAAATTTAATCTCCTATTCATATTTAAAAAGGAATTGTGTAACCTAAAATGATCCTGGTTACTGTAGGTGGTTTTTTAATTTAGTTGGAGGGTCTAGGTGCCCTATTTCTGACACTTGGTGGCAAACTGAAACAGGTGGCTTTATGGTAATTTTTTCCCTTTCTTCATGTCACATATTTTGGTAGCATTTCCTGGAAAATATTCTTTTAACCTTTTTCCTTGGATAACTTGGTTGATTTTACTCTGCTATGTGTGTGCATATTTTAACTTTTGTTTATTTCTTGGCCGATAACTTGGTTGATTTTACTCTTCTTTATGTGCATATTTCAACCTTTTAATTGTTTTCTATGTCTTAACTGGCAGATCACTCCTCTACCGGGTGCCTGGCCACAGAAGCCTGGTTCTGCCACCTTTCCCTTTTTTGGAGTGCAGGTTTAGTGCAATACTGTTACTGAAAATGAGTACCTTTTCCTTAATTTTTCATTAATATTTTCTTCTGGTTCAACTGCAGCCTGTCATAGTTGATGAAAAAGGAAATGAGATTGATGGCAAGTGTAGCGGTTATCTGTGTGTGAAAGGCTCATGGCCTGGTGCATTTCGAACTCTTTATAGTGACCATGAGAGATATGAGACAACGTACTTTAAACCATTCCCTGGATATTATTTTACTGGTGATGGCTGCAGCAGGTATGATGGTCCTAACACTGAATTGCATTTTTATTGGTCTGGATTTTTGTTAGCGCAGAATATTGGATTTTAATATGCATCCTTATACACTTATCTGCTGATGGGATTCTAACCCAGGCACTAGCAATGAATTACTGTTTTATTTGTTTCAGGGACAAGGATGGGTACCACTGGCTTACTGGAAGAGTTGATGATGTTATCAATGTTAGGTATATTTTATCAACGAAGTTCTGCTGTTATCCGGAAAACATCCCGCTTGCTGAATGTCTTCATGTTCCTTAGCAATTAAATACACAAACCTTTTCTTTCCTACTGCGATTAAATGATACAATCTTAATACTTACAGTGGACATCGTATCGGCACAGCAGAGGTGGAATCTGCTCTAGTCTCTCATCCTCAGTGTGCAGAAGCTGCGGTGGTTGGTGTTGAGCATGAGGTATTCAAGCGGTCTGGTCTGGTGTATCTGTTTAAGAATATTATATATACCAATTAGCTAAGTCATTGTTTTCATTTTCTGCTGCTGTTAGGTTAAAGGGCAGGGCATATATGCTTTTGTCACTATTGTGGAAGGCGTTTCTTACAGTGAAGAACTCCGGAAGAGCCTTATACTTGCAGTGCGAAATCAGGTTTGATGAAAATCATTAATGAGGAAATGATACCTGGATTATCTTTGGTCTGAATTTTATAAACTAGTAGTCTGAAGATTATCCATCTGCGGTGCAGATAGGAGCGTTTGCAGCACCTGACAAAATACACTGGGCACCTAGCCTCCCAAAAACTAGGAGTGGAAAGATAATGAGGAGGATTCTGAGGAAAATCGCATCCAGACAGTTAGATGAACTTGGAGATATAAGCACGTTAGCCGAACCTGGTGTAGTTGATCAGCTTATTGCACTTGCCGATCGCTGAAACAATTGCAGGTGTAGAAGAACTCGATCAGAGTCCTTGATCCTTTCCTGCCACTTCTAGATTTATAGATGAACTATTAATTATTCAATTATTTTCATTACGATCACATTTCCCATCCTAGTTTTCCTCTGTCTGTCTTTGGAGGTTGTTGTACTTTAAACCATAGTGCGGGTTTTCATGTGATGCGATGTGAGCTAGGTGCTTGTAAACCACTGTACAATTCTACTCTGAAAACAATAATAATCACCATCACAATAATAATTGCTTTGGTGTTTCATAAGCTTGCTTGTTCATCTAGATTTTTGAATCTTGTGAGTCCATTCAGTCGAATGGAGTATTTTAGAATGGAGGTTGAGGTTAGAGTTGATGATCCGTTGAAGCCCGGTTTAAACCTTGGGCGTCATGGATGCGCCCCGGTAAGCAATACGACTTCAAAAATACATTAGACAATGCCACAGATCTGCAAATAAAATGACAGGTGCATCACTTGATAAAATATTTTCCCTAGCTGCAATATTGGGGCAATTTTCCCCTAATTACACTAAGAAGCATGTTTCTCATTACAAAAACAAGTAATGTTCACATTCATTTGTTAATTTAATTGTTTCTCTTTCTTCCTTGGAATATCTAAGCAAGATTCACTGAAAATTTTGACTTTGTTGAGAGTTGAGAAGGTAGGCAAGGTTAACCCTAGAAAGGGGAAAAAAAAGAAGAGGAAAAGGGAGTGACATGGGAGAGATGGAGAGGAAGAGAAGCAGCACAGCGCAATGCATCTAAAAATAAAACAAAAAAATAAGCAACATGGAAGGATCTTTCTTGGGGCAGCTCTTGTCCCATCAACGAAACCTTTTATTGGAAAAATTATTAAATGAAACTTATTTACCGTGTCATTTGTGGTCTCAACTTATCAAGTTCGTCTATCTTATTTTTTTCTCAAGATGAATCATCACCTCTTTTTTACATATAACTAGAAAGTAGATAATTATTAGGTAATTATTTTAAGATAGAAGAACTTAATTGATTGAACCACAAATAACGTAGTGACAAGGATTCATCTAATAATTTCTCCTTTTCTTGCCAAAGATTCTTTCTCTTTCATCTTTTGAAGGCTAAGAAGATGAAAGGAAAATAGTAATATAATGCATCTGTATGATCAACAATTGTATGCCTCGGAAATTAGAAGCTAAAAGCACAAAGCAAGTAAATACTCCTAGAAGAGAAATTCGAGGGTGAGACATAGGGGGTGTAAACGAGTTCAGTTGGGCTCGAGTAGGGCTGAGCTCGTTAAAATTTTGAGTCGAGTTCGAACTTAAGTAATTTTTAACGAGCCTAAAAAATTTGAGCTCGACTCGGCTCGTTAAGAACTCGAGTCGAGTTCGAGCTTGATTCGAGCCCAATCGAGTCAAATGTTAATCGATCTTTGACCGTGTCGGACTTAAGTAGCTCACCATCTGTCACATCTCATTTAAAGTCGTATCAAGAAAAAAAACTTTGATACATAAGTTATGTAAACTCAAGCTTGTTAATTTTAGGGTTTAGGGTGTTAGTTTAGGGTTTAGAATTTAGGATTTAGATTCTAGGGTTTGATACTTATGTTTAGGGTTTATATTTTAGGGTTTTAAGTTTAGGAATTTAGATTTAAATTATAAAAAAATAAAAAATAGTATATTATATTTTTAAGTAGCTCGCGATCTGTCTCGTCTTATTTATAGCCCTAATGAGACATCCTTAAGGTGAGATTAAAATGCAGTCATACCTAAATTCTTATTATTTTGTAAAAATTTATGTAGAACTGAGTAAAAATTTATATAACTACAAAAATTCTAATATTATAAATTATAAATTAAATTTACCTCATTTTAGCCTCGGTATAATTTCCTCCTCTAAAACCCAAAACCATGCAAAATGGAAGCACCCTACATTTGTTAAAAAGAGAGAGAAGAAAGCATCCTTCATTGCTATATGTAGAAGCTAGGTTATCCGTTTCTTTTATTTTTCTCCTTTTCTTTTTGCTGCTAGATTTGGGTTGACCCGTTTTATGCCCGTATCTCTCTAAATTTTTCTCGCTGCAACACTTTCCAGTTCGTACATTGTATTCGCCCAGTGGATTTTAGACATGTAAATAGAGCGATCACACATAACTCTTGAAAAATAAAAGCTTAAAAATAACGACCATATATAAATTAGATAATTATAATTTTCTTGAATAATAATAATTATAAATTTTGTATTTGATAATTAATTTTTAAAAATTTATATTGTCCTTCAAATTAATTGTAAAATACGAACATTAATATTTTATAAGTTTAGAATTGGATGTTTCTTGTATATTGTCGATCAAGCTATTATTTCTTTAGATAAGAAATTTGAACAACATCAATTATATGAGAATTTAGCTTCTTGTTTCATTATGATAAGTCACTTTTATTAATAATTATGAAAATACTTTTAAGAATGGTGAGTTATCTGATGTTGATGGAAATACATCATTTATTGAGCTGAATTATTTAGAGAACTGTACCTAAGGAAAAAAAATGAGAGCAATAGATTTATTAAAATTTTTAAAACGTTTTAATTGCTACACAAATGCGACAATTTCTTATAGAATATTGTTGACTATTCTTGTTATTGTTGCTTCTACGTAACGAAATTTTTTAAATTGAAGTTGTTGAATTCATACTTACAGACAACTATGTCAAAAGAAAGGTTAAATGAACTTATTTTGATGGCAATTGAGAGTGGTCTCTTGAAAAAAGTTGATATTAAAAATGTTATAAATGATTTTGTTCAAAACATGAAAAAAGGGCGGCACTTTTAAGTGAAAATATTATATTTTTAGTTGTTTATGTGTGAATTTTTGTTGTACAAGAGAGTAATTAAACAATTTTTTATACTAAGATAATTTTTTTTGAAAAAATTTATTTGGACTATAAATTAAGAGCCTATTATAATAAATTGAATAAGGCCCTATAAATCTTTGAACCGCCCTTGTGTCCGCCTTTGAAAAAATTATTAGATGTACTCGACTCACTACGTCATTCGTGATCCTAACCAATAAGGTTCATCAATTTTATTTTTTTTCAAGGTGAATCTTTACCTTTTTCCTACATGTCAATAAAAAGTAAGTGGTTATTTAGATCTTAAAATGACATGGATAGATTTTATTGGCTGAAATCACATGTGATGTGGTGAGCCGTGTCCATTTAATAATTTCTTTCCATCTTTGGTATCACTTTGATGGGACAATGAGGGTAAATTGGCAATTTCGATGCTTGAAATTATTTTATTAATTTTTAAATATAATTTCAAAAATTTAAAAAGATAACATGTGTCAGATAAAGGAAGTTAACAATAAAATTAACAGATGTTAACAATGAAATTAACAGATATTAACAGTGAAATACCTATTTAAATAACGTTATACATGTTATACCGCGAAAAGTATAGTTTAGATATTTTTTTAAAAAATAATATAATTTGAATACTTATTTAACTAACGACAAGAAATAAAGGCACGCAAATTAAGGTACATCCTATTAGAGTATTGATGTATTCCAGTTGTACACAGTAGTTAATATTTTTTGGGTTGTTAGTTAGTTAGATAATTTTCTTGGTTTTCTTTATTAGTATAAATAGGTTTTTTTTTTTGTTTTTTCATTTACACACACATAATAATAGTAATAAAAATTTACTTTACTTTTCTTTTCCCAAAGCACGTGTTACAATTTCAACATGGTATCAGAAGGCTATTCGACTCCCCGTTCCTCTGATGAATCCGATCGTGTTTTCAAGAATAGCGATTTCTCCGACGAATTTTATATCCACCCCAATGAAAATCCGTCGCTGGTTCTTACTTCTTCTCTACTCAACGGGAGTAATTACCACGGCTGGGCTCGCTCTATGAAGATGACCCTTATCTCAAAGAACCAATTTCGTTTCGTCGATGGTTCGATTAAGGAGCCAAAGGAAGATGATCGCGTTTTCAAGCATGGGTGAAATGCAGCAATCTTGTCCTCTCCTGGTTGCAGCGGGCTTTGAATCAAGAAATCGGTCAAAGCGTTATTTGGATTGATAGTGCCCGTGAATTGTGGATGGATTTGTTCGATCGATTCAATCAGGACGACTTGGTTCGAGTTTCTGATCTCCTTCAAGAATTCTATTCTTTGTCCCAAGGTAATCTTTCTGTTACCGCTTACCATACCCAATTGAAAGTGATTTGGGACGAGATTTGCAATCTACGACCCCTAATTTCTTGCGATTGCCCTGCTGTGAAATATCGTAAGCAAGACTTTCTGCTTCGATTTCTGAAAGGTTTAAATGATAATTTTTCTGTGCCTAAGTCACAATTGTTAATGATGAAGCCTGTGCCGTCTATCAATGAGGCGTTTGCTATTGCAATTCGGCACGAACGGTCTCTTAGTTCTGTTGTTACTAAGTCTAGTATTTTTTTGGCTGATAGATACAGTGTGAAAGTTGGTGACCAAAATGGTCGACAAGAAAACAAGTTTGCAAATTTTAAGAAATTTTCTAGTGGTAATAATAATAGTAAGAGCCTTTATGTGTGTGCTGTGGTTTGTATGGGCACACTGTGGATAAGTGTTACAGGAAACATGAGTTTCCTCCAGGATATAAGAATAGAAATCGGAACAATAAGGTTAATCAAGTTGGGTCCTATGGTAATGAGGGTATTCAAGGTAATAATTCTGTTGTTAAGAACAATGATTCCCCAGTCATGTTCACTAAGGAACAATATGAGAGCCTGTTGAATCTTTTGCAAGAAAAGAACTTGCCTATGCATTATGCTCAGACATCTGTTCAAGATTCAAAGATAAACGTTCTTTCTTCCAATTTTGATGCACCAGCTCAGGATACAAGTATGATTTTTACTTGTTCCAATTTAGGAAATCCACATACTCCTTGGATATTAGATTCTGGTGCAACTGACCATATAGTTAACTCTCTGAGTTTCTTTACAAGTTAATTTCTAGTATGTAATAAGTATGTGAAGCTGCCTAATAATGAATTAGTAAAAGTAACACATATAGGGACTGTACAAGTTACACCTTCTTTATTTTTACAGAATGTTTTTTATATACCTGGTTTTGGTTTTAACTTAGTCTCTGTTTCCCAATTGACTAAGGATAGTTCAATCTGCTTATTTTTTACTTCTGGTGTTTGTTGCTTACAGGATGTGGCAACATGGAGGATGATTGGTTTAGCTAAAGAAATTAATGGAGTCTACCATTTAGAAGTTTTACCCTGCACTACTGTTTGTAATTCTCAATCTGTTTCTGATTTTAATGTTTTTTCTGACTGTGATTTTGATGTTTCTGATTCTGCTGTTTGTAACTCTGTTTCTTTGAGGGTATGGCATGCTAGGTTAGGTCATCCCTCTCAACAGAGGATGAAGTGTTTTTCCCTTTTACATAATAAAATTCCTTTTGGTTCTAATTTTGATGAAGTCTGCCATTTAGCTAAACAGAAAAGATTATCTTTCTCTGTCAGTACTTCTATTACATATTCTATCTTTGACTTTATACATATGGATGTCTGGGGTCATTTTCCTATAAAAAGTGTTTATGGTCATTCATATTTTTTAACTATAGTAGATGACAAAAGCAGATATACTTGGATTTATCCTATGAAGTTTAAGTCTGAAGTTAGAGATTTAATCATTCAATTTGCTCAAATGGTAGAAACTCAATTCTCTAAAAAAATAAAATGTGTTAGGACTGATAATGCTAAGGAATTCGATATGTTTGACTTTTTTAAATCAAAAGGTATAGCACATCAAAACTCATGTACTCATACACCTCAACAAAACAGTATAGTAGAAAGGAAACATCAACATTTATTAGTTGTTGCAAGAGCTCTTAGATTTCACTCTCATTTACCTTTACAGTTCTGGATTGATTGTGTTTTACATGCTGCTTATTTAATTAATATAACACCAACTCCAGTTTTGAGTGATAAAACTCCTTTTGAAATATTGTTTCAGAATAAACCAAAGATTGATCAACTTAGAGTATTTGGTTGCCTTGCATATGCTTCAGTTTTACCTAAGGCTAAAACAAAAATGCATCCTAAAACTACTAAATGTGTTTTTCTTGAGTTTCCAAAGCATGTTAAAGGTTATAGGTTGTATGATATAGAAACTAAGCATATATTTGTTTCTAGAGATGTTGTATTTTTAGAGGAAAAATTTCCTTTTCAAATGGTACAAACTCAGAATTTTAATGAGGTTATTTTACCAACACATGATTCAACCACCTTGTTAGAAGATTTTATGCATCAACAGCATCCTGTGACTGAAAATAAGGACAGTTCACAAAGTCAAAATTCTGGTTCTGAACTTGGTACACTTAATCCCAGCACTAATGATATATCTGCTTCAGATTCTGTTTTTCTTAGTAATGCAGGTTCTTTACTACAACAACCTGATCCTTCCCAAAATGTCAGTTTACAATCTGCAGTACCAAGATCAGCTTCTTCTTTACCACAACAAGGCCTGTCAGAAATGTTCGTCTTCCACAAAAGTTTAAAGATTTTCATGTTTCTCTACCAGGATCTAAAACATCTCTTCATAACATTGCTTAGGTTCTATCTTATGATTCTCTATCTACTAAACATCAAGCATATGTTAATAATGTTTCTATACTAGCTGAACCTAAAACCTATAAACAAGCTGTGCTTCATGATTGTTGGAAAAAGGCCATGAGTGAGAAAATTTTAGCCTTAGAGAACAATCATACTTGGGATTTAGTTGAGCTTCCACCTAATAAACAGACTATAGGATGTAAATGGGTGTATAAAACTAAATTGGAATATGATGGTACTCTTGAAAGGTATAAGGCTAGGCTAGTTGCAAAAGGATACACTCAACAACCAGGGATAGATTTCTTGAATACTTTTAGTCCAGTTACTAAAATAACTACAATTAGAACTCTAATGGTTGTTGCTGCTGCTAAAGGCTGGTATTTACAGCAGTTAGATATTAATAATGCCTTTTTACATGGTTTTCTAAAAGAAGAGGTTTACATGGAATCACCTCCTGGTTTTAATCCTCCAAAACCTGGTTTAGTTTGTAAGTTAACTAAGAGTCTGTATGGTTTAAAACAAGCCAGTAGACAGTGGAATGAAAGGTTGATTTTGGCTTTGGTTGATCAAGGTTTTGCATAGGCATCTTCTGATAATTCACTGTTTGTTAAAGGAGTGGGGGATGCATTCATTGCTTTAGCTGTATATGTTGATGATATTATTCTGGCTAGCCCTAATCTGCATGAGATTTCTGTTTTAAAGCAATTCTTGCATGATACATTTAAAATTAAAGACTTAGGGGATTTAAATTTTTTTTAGGTCTTGAAGTTGCTCGTTCTAGCAAAGGTATTAATTTATGTCAGTGAAAGTATACTCTTGATCTACTTGATGAAACTGGTTTTTTAGATTCTAAGCCTATGTCAATTCCTATTCTTGCTAATAATAAACTTTCTAAGTTAGAAGGTACACCATTATCTGATGTCACTGCTTATAGAAGGCTTGTAGGAAAATTGCTTTATTTAACTAACACTAGACCAGACATAGTTTTTGCTGTTCAACAGCTTTCTCAATATCTTGCTCAACCTACTGACATACATATGATTGCTGCACACAGGGTTCTTCGATATCTTAAAGGAACTCCAGGATTGGGATTGTTTTTTCCTGCTGATAATACTCTTAGAATTAATGCGTTTTCAGATTCAGATTGGGCTACATGTCCTGATTCTAGGAAATCTGTAACAGGGTTTTGTGGTTTTCTAAGATTAGCCTTGATTTCTTGGAAATCAAAAAAGCAACAGACTATTTCCAGGTCATCAAGTGAGGCAGAATATAGAGCCATGACAGCTGTCACTTGTGAAATTCAATGGCTTAATTACCTTCTTTCTGATTTACAAGTTTCATTTTCTCTTGCAAATTTGTATTGTGACAATCTCTCTGCCATTAAAATTGCAGAAAACTCAGTGCACCATGAAAGAACGAAGCATATTGAGATAGACTGCCATCTGATTCGAGAGAAAGTACATCAAGGACTGGTCATTCTTCTTCTTGTTTCGACTCACAATCAATTGGCTGATTGCTTCACCAAAGCCTTGCCAACTGCTTTATTTCGTACTTTTATATCCAAGTTGGGCATACAAAATTTGTATGGTCCAACTTGAGGGGGGCTATTAGAGTATTGATGTATTCCAGCTGTACACAACAGTTAATAGTTTTTGGGTTGTTAGTTAGTTAGATAATTTTTTTGGTTTTCTTTATTAGTATAAATAGGGTTTTTTTTTGTTTTTTCATTAACACATATAATAATAATAATAATAATAAAAATAAAAATTTACTATACTTTTCTTTTCCCAAAGCACGTTTTACAATTTCAACACATCCCTTTGCTCGGCTAGAGGCTACATGTTTCTTTTTTGGACAATATAGAGGCTACAGGTTTAATAAAACAGCACTAGTTGTGAAATCCAAAAGATTACTTAAACCACATTCACTCTGTGAAGGAAATGAATACTTGTAGTTTAATCTCGTCTTTTACATGTCATAAAGTCTGCTGTTTAATCAAAATTAGAACAATTAAACCAACTATGATGCACCCCAAATCACCCAACTTTGACTTCAACGTGCAATTAACTAAACTAACCCGTGTCACATATCCTACCCTCTTCCTACTTGGTTTTCTTTAGTGAAACTAAAGAAATCTACTCTATAGGTGCCTCAAATTCTTGTGCAATTAATTGTGTCTCTCGTTCCAAAGTGCAAACATTGAGCTCTTATGAACTAACCCTAAATTGCCTCTATCAGTCCTACTGTTGCGATATTCATACTTTGAACCCTGTACTGAGAGTAATCTCCACCAATCCTGCAATTACTAATTTTATCCGGGATGTTAACTTTACCTTTTTGACTATTTCACAGTAATGAGCCTTTTTTACATATATACTATTATGTGATAATAAGATAATGATTATGATAATTGGGTATTATGAATATATAGGTATTATGCCCACGTGTATTATTATATGTATGTTAGGTATGTGACATTAGTAGGTGTTTATTATGTGTATGTTTATTATCTATGTGTTTATATAATTATATGTGTATGTGCTTATTGCACGCATTAATAGTATGCTATTATATGCTTGTACGTATGTATTAGGTAATGTGTATTAACATTTGTATATTAGGTGTAGGAACATTTGATTATATATGAGTATCTTATATTATATGTTGTTATTATTATAATATGGGATGATAATTAATTAAAAAAGAAGAAGAACAAATCAAATAAATAATAACAAATATAAGCCTAATTAATTAAAAATTGTCCAAAGTCCATTACAAGCTTTTTAAATGGATACATAGCCCATTAGGCCTAAAGTAATTAAACTAAAAAAAACTAAAGCCTATATGATCCATCCTTTATTTGTTCATGCGCAGTCAAGGGAGAACCGCTAGATCAAGACAGATCCAACGGTCCAGATTAAAACCAGGCACCCTTTCGGATCACGTGTGTGATGCACGCGCAGGCTCCCCTACTTCCCACGCTCGAGGCTCTTTGTCTCCCACGCGCCCTGTGGCTTCATCAGGTGCTGCCATGTCACTCTTCAGATGCCATCAGGGCCGCTCATCTCTAGGCAAATTTGGGCCATTGATCTGGGACCAGTTTGATGGCCTTCCTTAATGCCGGGGATTTCGCATCCTTCCACCGACTCTCAACCACCAAACAGACAAAAAAAACATAAAAATAGAGGATATCAGTGTTGCCATCATCCACAGTAAATCCATTTAATTTTTGCTTAGAAATATAAACAATAAATTAGACAGGCTATGAGTAATCTGAAGAGGATATAAACAATATACTCAACCAATTGTAATCCCAAGTTCAAACGGGGGAACACATCAGAATCAAATAAAAAAACCTTTTCAAGGTATTTTCCTCTTTTTTCTCTCTATTTGAAACATGCATAAAAAAGGAGAAAACAAAACAAAGTTTAGGGTTTACCCTCGTGCCACCGTGATCCCCTTGTCGGTGATAAGCCTCACGGTCTCCCAAGACCGTCCGATGGTGAACCGATAAGGAGGTAGACGCCGGAGAGTGGTTTCGAAGTGGGGTTTCGGGCCTTAGTTTTTTTTTTTCAGTTTTAAGAAAAAAGGTATTTTGACGTCTTTTAGATGAAAAGAAGGTTGGATTTAAGATTTACGAAGGAAATGGGAGGTTTTCGGAGTTCTGAGGGTCACCGGCTGCCAGCGAACGACGACCGACGCGGTGATCACCGGCGACCGAAATGCCTTGGCTCGCCAGAATCTGGGTTTAATCCCAGAATTTCAGAGGGTTTGAGGGATTATAAAACTAAAATGGCAAAAGGGTCTAAATTTTGACCGAAAGAGTGGTTATATAGTGTTTTATAATTTTTTAAATAGGATATTTGCCACATAAATTTCTCTGCCCTAAAATATTTACGCCCGCAGTCCTTTCGCATGGTCCAATTACAACTTTGGTCATTCCGCCCCATTTTAATTACAGGCCCAGCCATTCCGCCTATTTTAATTATGTCTCGGGTCCCTGAAGCTTTTTGATTTCGTTTAATTTCGTATCTTTTTTTATCAGTTTAGTTTTTTTAATTTTGGTCTCACAGTTTCAGTTTTATTCAATTTGGTCCCTTGTCCAGACCTTAAACCTCTTTGTTTATCCTTTTTGTATGCATGTTCGATTTTTTTGTCTTGCATATTTATTTCCTTTAATTTTCCAATTTCAATTTTCTTAATGTTTGATTATATTGCTTGTTACATTATGTTTTGTTATTGCCTAGATAATTTATGGTTATTACGTGTTTAAAGAAAATTTAAGAAATGTGTATATTATGTGACATGTGGTATGTGTAGTATAGGTATTATAACTCATATAATATAGTATCTATATAATATGATTTCTATATGAAGTATAATGTATAGTTTTTCATATATGTATATAATATATGTGTTTTTTTATGAATTGTTTTGTATAATATGTAATATAAGGTTTCTATATAACATAAGTTTTTATTATGTAACATAATATGAGGTTTTATAATATATATAATATAAGGTTTTTATAGTATATATAATATATAATTTTTTATAATATATATAACATAAGGTTTAGGGCAATATATAATATAAATTTTTTTAAGAAATGTATATAATATATGATTTTTCTTATAACCTATATAATATATATATTTTTTATATAACATATGACATATTTTTTATGATGTGCAATATATGTTTTTTTTTATATTATAGTTTTTTAATTATATGTGGTTTTTATAATGCTTATGGGATATTGGTTTCTTTATTAGATTAGGCCATTAGATTAGATTTAGGGTTAGATCTTAGATCAATAGTTAAGTTTAGGGTTCGAATTAATTTGGTGAATTTAAATTTATCCTTGGCTTATTGAGATAAATGTTAAATTCATTGAACTAATTGGACACTTCTCAATTACCTTCAAGATAAAATTAATATGGTGATTAGTTTGACATTTAAATTAAAATCATGGTCAATTAATCTGATTCATTTTAAATAGCTTTCTTGGCTCACTGGGATACTAGTTTCGAATTGATCAAATTAATTATCGCGATACAAGATAATCCATAATTTATCAGGGTTTTCTAGTTTTCTAAGGTTAATCAATTTAGGGTTAATATTATATTTATTTAGTCAATAGTTAGATCACTAATTAAACTTACATAATTTGAGCCTTTTAGGTCAGGGTTATAGTAGGCTTTTGCAAGTTTAATTTTAAGCCTTCTTATGACATCCATTTTTAATTGTCATTCATATAATCTCTAATTTCAATTGCATTTTAATTAATTTAAATCATAAAAAGGAGGTATTTATTAATTCCAATATTTGTGTCGTAACAGTCCGAGCTTAAAGGATGTTGACCAAATATTCAAACTAATCCTTACCGTCCTGAGGTAAATGGATTAAAAGTTGACAAAATCATCACATCATACTTAAATGCTCGCATCATGCATAAATGTGACGTACTAAAGTTGAACCATTAATTAACACGGAAGTCGGGCTTATTCGATGTCAGTTTAATCTATGGTCGGATGTATCGTCAACCTTATTAATTAAATGTCCAATTAATTTGAATCTATCAATTTTGATAAAGCCCGTGCAATTAAGGCTAATTTTCATTTAAGGACTCCAAATTGAATTCAATATAAATTTCAACGATTTCCATCCATTTAAAAGCAACAAATATTTTGGTACCGATTTCCGGGCGTGATGGGGTGCTAATCCTTCCCCACGCGTAACCAACTCCCGGACCATTTCACAACGAATCTCTGGTTTCTTATGGTGTTCGGCCTACCTTATCCAAGTGGCCGGTGGCGACTCCAAATTTTTGTCAATTTTCAAATGAAAAAGAATCTTTAGACGAAGTCCCCATTCTTTTAAAAGATTTTCAATAATGGTTTAGGGGATAATTCGTAGCACCGAATTTATATACGATCCACTCGATTATCTTTAAGAATAGGTCGCTACAAATCCCAAACTTATCGCTAGCTAATCCAATGGAGCCTCTCGGGCTTCGAGTGTTAGGCGAATTGCGGCTACTTGAAGTTGCCAATTCATCAGATGCTTCACCGCTCTGTATAGGTAGGAGAGGTTGCGGAAACGATGAAAAAGCACATGAATTATAATCCTCAGGAGCAATGGGGGCAGAGTCTTTTGGTGAGCATTTTGCAAGGTCACCCCGAAGAAGAGTGGAGCTTGAGCAAATCCTCTTTACGTCGAAATTGGTCACGGCACTCATCCCCCGAAACTTGATCGCAGCAATATCATAAGCTTCAGCCGCTTCTTCTTGTGTGCCTAAAATGTGTAACACAGATGAATGATAATTGCTGCATGTATACTTGTAACAATTAATTATACCTTCAATCTTGAAATCTATTCTAGCTTTACAAAGGTACAAGTCCTTGTTTCCGGCCACCCTGCCTATTCTAGCTTGCCACCTTCCATGCTGATGGTGCCTAACCAGACAGAAAAGAGCTTGACATGAAAGGGGAAAGAGTAATGAATATAAAGTTGGACCCCCTTTAAATAATGTACCATGCAACAACACACATTTCAGAATTTGAAACTTTAGCTGCATGTAAATAGTAATGTTTGCCTATTATTGTCTATTAAATAATCGAAAAAGGCAGTTAATAGTGGCAAAACTTTATCAAAGAGTAGGGTGTTATTCAATGTTACAACTTCCATTGCCTGTCCTGTATTTTCCCCACTCTGTCTTTGAATTTACCTTCTCAAATGAGCAACATATTCTTGACGGTTCATCTATGCCTATTGAATTTTGAAAAACATGGGTTCTTCTGATAAACAAGGCGCTTCTCTCGTCTTATATTCTGATTCTCAGCACTGTTTCGCTAATGGCTGCATTTGGTTTAGTGCTTCTCTTTCATTTCCTTCTCAGGTTTTGCAGAGGTGACCATCACATAAATATAGTGACAAAATTGGAAGAAAAAAAAATTTGTATATGGCCAAAGTGTTTGGAGCTCTGATTCGCTACAAACATGATCCACAGTTTCTGAAATTTTCGACACTGAAAATTAAATGTTGTTTTGTTCGACCGTCTGGATATGAAAACCTGACCTACTTCCGCCTTGAAAAGCACCAAGTCTCTTGTAGGGATGTTTCTTGTTCTAATCGATCGAACTAAAATTTAGTTCGATTAATTAGTCAGTTAATTAAATGTTTAATCAGTGAACGGTTATTTTTTTAAATTTTATTATCGGTCAATTTATTGCTATTTAAATCATTATTTTGAATCAAAACTAAAACACTTATTAAAATTTTTTGGTTAATTCAATGTGAATTTGGATATGGACTGATTATCAGAGTACATAGCCGTAGTAAATTTTGTGTTAAAGCTGATGATTCTTCAAAGATCAAATGGTTTGGAGGTATTTGTAGTTGGAGGGAGATCCAATCCAACTACCTCTCAAATGTGATCTCAATGGTTACGGTTCAAAAATTAGAGTAAGGTCACGTCGTGGATACTAGAGGAGAAATATTTCTTTTCTTTTTATTTTAATTTTTTCCGCTAGTGTTAATTAAATTGAGCAGCTTGCGAGAACACTTTATATTTGACTTAGTCAACGTTCGACTTAAGTTGACTCAACTCGAAATTTTAACAAATCAAATCAAACAAATTCCAATTCATCTCGATAAATTCTCAAACAATTCATTAATTTTTTTATAATATATTAATATAATATATTAATTTAATTTATCTGTGAATTGTTATTTTAAAATTTAAAATTTAAAATTGCTTACGCACTATTTTGATTTTTTCTTCTTAAATTTATTATTTTATATTTATAATAAGCTCTATAGAATATTACTAAATTTTACATATAACTTTTAAAAAATAAAGTAAAAATTCTGACGAGCAACGAGTCAAATCGAGTTTTTTTAACGAGCACGAGTCGAACAAAATTTTATCGAACTTATCGAGTATAAAGTCGAGCAGCTTTCGAGTCAAATCGAACACTCTTCAACTCATGATCGACTCGCTCAATAAACACCCATACTTCCCGCCTTAGAAAAACTAGATTAACCCTCCATAAAGTTCAAATTCTCAATTAAAGCATATTAAGCAAATGGGGGATAATTTTTACATTACGGTATTACATAGTTGTACATAATACATACAAATTTCCATCAACATAAATCTTTGGCATGCACTATTCAGTTTGTAATCATGCATAGCATCCATGATGAGTAACTTCAAATCATCATTGTTAAAATACAGCTCTGCTTCAACAAGATGACAAACAAAGAATTTTTTTTGCAGATTCTAACAGATGCTGCCTAGGATCTATGGTGTTTATTTACAGACATCAATATCAACATTCTTACAGAAAAAAAGTGCTCAAAGGGTTTGCAAAAAAATGTCCGCGGCACACCAACTTTGATTTTCTACAGCCACTCCCGATTAGGGTTGCCAAAAGGGCAGGAGGACCACTACCTGTTGTTTGAAGCATCTTCTTCACTATGAGGTGTCTATCCAATATCATCAATTCCAGCAGCTTTCTACAGCTCTACACACAGTTTAGAGATGTGCATTAGAGGAAATGCAAATAAAAATTTAAGCCTTCGTGTCAGTTAAACAAGCATATTCATGAGGCAACTAGTACTGGTTGTATGCATACCAAAAATTTGCAGACTCGAGACATGTTTGATAGATAAAACAAGGCAAATTACATATAAAAATAACATTTTGGCTATCTTCTCATGCCATTAACCTGTTCTTTGTGTGTGCGTTGGTGATGGGGGTAAGTATGTATTCCTAGGATTTTACTTCACTGACACCATGGCAAAGCAAAATCAGAAGTCAACAAAAAAGAGTTGCAAATCCATATTGGAACTTCAAGCTTTCAACATCCATGATTGTGTGTTGGCAGAAAAAAAGTAAGGCCTAACTGTGCAAAATCTTTTTCTTCAAAAGGTTATTATTGATACACTGCCGGTGAATATTTTTTACACAAGCATGTCTATTTTAACTTTAAAATCTAAAATTTAAAATCCCTAACCCTAAATTCTAAAACCTATAACCTAAACTCTTAAACCCTAAACTAAGTCTCTAAACCCTAAAATAACCCCACTAGTGGAATTTTTTTTCCAACCGCCAGTGTATAGGATAATAATCCTTCTCCAAAAGCCTAATTCATTTATTATATGATGAGCATCGATTATCCATTTTCCTATCTTAGCAATCAGGGGTGATGCAAGGCATTCAACATCAATGGCTACAATCTTCCACCTTCAACCTCAAGAGAAGCAAAATACAACATACCTGAGGATTTAGTACATCCATCCGGCAGATGATATCCTCCTGGTTCAATGATTAAAGAGAAGAACAAAAAGGAAGTCAGAAAAGCATATGATAAAAAAATTAAAATAAAAAAACACATTTTGTTAACACCCCAGCATGAGAGGAAGGGTTGTCAAAATATGGGAAAATTAAAAAGGAGAAAACACAAACAAATTGAATCTTTTAATCTTAATCTTCGATTCAACAACGGTAAAAACCATTCATTTCAGTTTGATTCCAAGCTTCGTTATTTAATTCCTGAAATAGTCTGAAGTCATCATAGCTACGCTCACAAGATTTGCTAAGCATATGACTTAAACCAATTGACAATGAGTGGAGAGACAAGTGGATTATAAGACCACAGAAAACCAAAGACTCGAGCGGGATGGCATAACACCACTTAACTACTTCCTCATCTGTAACTCAACAAGCCCACATCAAAATGTGAGTTATCCGAGAGAAATCTCAGTGTTTGTAAATAATGTAGTAATTATCCTACTTAAAGTTTATCTCCCTAATAGATTAGATTTTATCCTTAGTAGGACTCCTTATTGTAGTTAGAGTCTATCAACTTAGTAGATTAGAACTAGAAGTTATCTTAAGAAGGTCTTCTTAATGTACTAAAAGACCTAGAGCCTATATAAGTGTGTATCGAGAGATGTAAAATATTATTGAGCAATAGCAGAAAAATTCTGCATTCTTTTCTGCATTCTGTTTTTTCCTTTTAAGCAGAAACTTCAATTCTGTTTTTCTGCATTCATCAACATGGTATCAGTCTAAAATACGATCCTAATAGCAAATTTCAGTGGCGATTTCTTCGGCTTTCAGTGCGATGCCCTCTGCCCTGGTTACTCCAATTTCTTCTTCTCCAATGATGAGGAGAGGTAAACCGGTCTGTGTTTTTTGCAAAGAGGTCGATCATTCCAAGGATAAATGCTGGAAAATTCATGGTCGAACCTACAGCATCCAAGATATCCAGGCCATCATACCCTACTGCCGCACCAAAGTTTAATTCTGTTGGTGCAGGAAATTTGGCTATGGTGAAAACTGCAGGTAATATAGATGTTTTTTTGCCGATTGCTCTTGTTTCTACCGATCTGCAGACAAATTGGATTATTGATTCGGGGCCTCCGACCACATGGTAGTAATAGGGCTTTATTATTGCTTTTTAAAAAGTCTTCTTCTCAAGCTTCCATTATAATGCAGATGGTTCTCTATCTCCCATCAAAGGGACGGGCTCTGTTTCGTTAGATGGTAATTTGATCCTTAAGGATGTGTTATTTGTCCCCGACCTCGCATGCAACTTGATATCGTGAGCAAAATTTCTAAAGACTTGAACTGCTCCTTAAGGTTTCTGATTCTACATGTTTTTTGCGAGCCTAATCGGATTCGAGGAAAATAATTGGCAAAGTGCTAGCTTGCAACATGGTCTTTATATCCTTCATGGAAAATATCCATCTTCTATTTCAAATTCTCCTTCTTGCTTTACTTCTTTAGGACGATTAGATACTATAATGTTATGGCATTTTCGGTTAGGTCACCCCAATTTTCACTATCTTAGAAAAATGTTTCCTGATTTGTTTGTTAATAAAGATCCAAATTCTTTTAAATGCCATATCTGTCCACTTGCAAAACAAACCAAATCTTTATATTTACCATCTGTTCATAAACCCTCTAAACCATTCACACTCATTCATAGTGATGTTTGGGGTCCTTCTCGAGTGAAGAATATTACAGTGAGTAGGTGGTTTGTGACTTTTATTGATGACCATAGCAGACTTACTTGGACCTACCTTCTTAAAGAAAAATTTGACGTTGTTTCTATTTTTGCAAGGTTTTATGAAATGGTGGTTACTCAGTTTGATAGCAAAATAAAAATGTTTCACTCTGACAATGGGGGAGAGTTTTTCACTTGCCTTAGGAGATTTTTTCGGACTAAAGGTATAATACATCTTAGTTCTTGTGTAGATACCCCACAACAAAATGGGATTTTTGAACGTAAAAATAGGCATTTATTAGAGGTTACCCGAGCCTTATTATTCACCCATCTTTGTTCCAAAATGTTTGTGGGGGAAGCCTTATTAACGGCTACATATCTTATAAATAGAATGCCTAGCAAAGTCTTGCATTTCGTAACTCCTAGAGATGTTTTCTTGGAAAATTATCCTACTTTTAAACTTATGTCATCTAATCTTCCCTTAAAGACGTTTGGGTGTCTTGTTTTTTTCTAAAATCCATAGATCCTTCAAGTTCCAAACTAGATCCTAGGGCTTTGCAAAGTGTGTTTTCGTTGGATATTCTTCACTTAAGAAGGGCTACAAATGTTATCACCCTCCTTCTCGTAAGTTTTTTGTCTCTTTGGATCTCACTTTTTTTTTTGAACAGTACCTTATTTTCCTAAGACCGAAAATCGGGGGGAGTGTTGGGATAATTTCAGTCTCCTAACAATCGAGTTCCTTCTTTTCACCTTCTTTACCTATAGCTCCTTTGTTTGTGAAGCCTCGAATTTTTTTAAAACACGATACCCCTGTTTCTAACACTACACCTCTACATACTTCACCTAATATTACTCCTATCGCTCCTCATTATTCACCTAAATCAACTTTCAGCCCACTAGCCGATTCTGGTATATACGAAAAAAAGAAAGCCATTCCAGAGGTGTGTTGCAATCGACACTGCCGAGAATTGGACTTTAGTCCCGGTGCTGTGAGGATAAAGGAGGTAATGATGTTGAAATTTCTCCTCATTTACTTGAACTCAAATTCCGCCTATTGCTAAAAGGAAAGGGGTAAGAAAGTGTACAAAGCATCCTATTCAGAGATATGTTGCTTATAGCAATCTGATGCCCTCTTTTAAAGCTTTTCTGACTTGTCTAGATAAAGAACAGATTCCCAAGACTATTGAAGAAGCCTTAAGAGACTCCAAGTGGAAGAAAGTGTTGAGGAGGAGATTACAAAGACTAGAAAAAAATGGCACTTGGACCATAACTTGGTCTTCCACAAGGCAAGAAACCAAAGTGGGATGCAAATGGGTGTTTGCTATCAAATACAATTCGGATGGGAGTGTGCATGCGGTACAAAGCAAGATTGGTGGCCAAGGGTTTTACATGACCTTTGGAATAGACTATAAGGAAACTTTTGCTCGGTTGCTAAGTTGAACACTTTGTCGAGTCCTGTTGAGTTTGGTCATTAATTGATTTGAAACTTCATCAACTTGACATTAAGAATGCATTTCTTAATGGGAAACTAGAAGAAGAAGTTTTTATGAAGATTCCTCCGGTTTAGAGTCCAAGAGAATAGGCGAGAAAGTTTGCAAAGTTGGACAGATCACTTTATGGATTAAAGCAATCACCAAGAGCCCTGGTTTGATAGGTTCACTAGAGTAATTCGGAAAATGGATACAAACAGTCTCTAGCAGATCATACCTTGTTTTCTAAGGTAACTCCCAAAAAAGAAAAGTTCTTTTGATAGTATACGCGGATGACATTATTGTGACAGGAGATGATGAAGAAGAAATAAGCCACTTAAAATCTCTTTTGAATAAAGAATTGAGATGAAGGACCTAGGAAAGCTTAGATATTTCCTAGGCATGGAGGTGGCTAGATCAAGCAAAGTCCGTAATCAACCAAAGGAAGTATGTTCTTGACTTACTCACGAGAGGCGGAATGTTGGGCTATAAACCAACCGATACTCCTATGGACACAGGCCTAAAGTTTAGCAAAGATGGGTCTAGTCCAAAGGCGGACAAGGGACTTTTTCAGAGATTAGTTGGAAAATTGATTTATCTATCCCCGACCGGGCCGGATATAACCTTTCTTTGTGAATATCATCGGTCAAAGACATGACAAATCCGAGACAAGAGCATATGGAGGCGGCCTACCGGGATACTAAGGTATCTAAAGGGTACACTAGGACATGGTTTAATATTTAAAAAGACCCTTGATAAAAGCAGTCAAGGTTTATTGGACTCGGTGGGCAAGTGAGTTGGTGATAGAAGGTCAACAAGTGGTTCTTGTTCTTTTGTGTGGGGTAATCTTGTGACTTGGAAGAGCAAAAAGCAAAACTGTTGTATCAAGGAGTAAAAGGTGACGAATACTGAGCTTTAGCTCTTGGAATTTGTGAAGGAATCGGCTAATGAAGCTTCTAAAAGAGCTAGGCATGGTTCAAAACGAGAAGTTTGAAGTGTTTTGTGATAACCAATCTACAATTCAGATTGCAGAAATCCAATTCAACATGACGGGACCAAGCATGTTGAGATCGACAGACACTTTATTGCGAGAAAAGCTTACAAGTGGAGTAGCTTCTTTAACCTATGTTCCTACAGAAGAACAAGTGGCAGACATCCTTACGAAAGCCCTGCCAAAAGCTCTCTTTGATAAGTTCTTATTCAAGCTGGGACTATACAATGTATATTCTCCAGCTTGAGGGGGAGTGTGAGTTATCCGAGAGAAATCTCAGTGTTTGTAAATAATGTAGTAATTATCCTACTTAAAGTTTATCTCCCTAATAGATTAGATTTTATCCTTAGTAGGACTCCTTATTGTAGTTAGAGTCTATCAACTTAGTAGATTAGAACTAGAAGTTATCTTAAGAAGGTCTTCTTAATGTACTAAAAGACCTAGAGCCTATATAAGTGTGTATCGAGAGATGTAAAATTTTATTGAGCAATAGCAGAAAAATTCTGCATTCTTTTCTGCATTCTGTTTTTTCCTTTTAAGCAGAAACTTCAATTCTGTTTTTCTGCATTCATCAACACAAAAGCCTCAGATGGTAATAATAGAACAGAAGAACCTAGGCTACGTTAAGTATCGAACCTAAAACCAATTGACAATAGGTGAAGAGGCTCAACTTGAACCACAGGAAAGCTATAACTTAAGAAATGTGGGATAACATCACTTGGCAAAAATAATTGCAAAGCTGAAAGCCATTTTGAAAACCCAAAAATTGAGAAATAACTCAGCCAAACTGTTAATTAGGACCAGTTTTTTGCTCAGAAACTGAATACTAGATTTTATCATTTTCAGAAAACCCAACTGAAATCATGACAAGCAAAAAGCTTCCCAAGTTCTTATGCTATACAACAGGATGCTGACAGTGTTAAAAAGGTTCTTTTTTGTGAAGTTAAAAGAGTCCTAAAAGTTCCTCACTTTAGATTGTGAAATTCTTGTTCATCATTTGCCTTCAAAAAATCATGACATTAAATTAATATGTACGGAATCTCCAGTACCTCCAATATCCCAGGATTTTGCATCACTGTACCGAGAACACGGCGTACAAGTCCATTGTAGACCGACTTGTTGATGGTCCCATCTGCATTTACCCAAGGCAATATAGGTACCAATCGCTGACCTGTATAAGGCAGATATATCATACCCCCATCATCCCCTTTTGATAAACCAACTTTACCGTACATGCAGCTTTCATTTGCATCGCTAGTAGGAATTTCACTGGAAGGTAAAGCATGCTCTTCAGGAAGATTAAGAATAGTAACTTTGTGCACGTCACCAACAGTTACACTCCCCAATAACATAGCAGAATCAAAACTCCGATCTTCTTGCTGAAGGACCAAGTTGCCATCATCCTTTTCTAGGGATGTTAGTGACAAAGGTGGTTTAAGATCTTGATGGAAACAAGAAATTGTAGCAAGAGAATACTTGGAGTGGTATAAAGCATCAACAACACGAACAGAGTCATAAGCATTGACCTGTATGAAAGTGACACAACATCAATGCACAAGAATTTGGTAAAGAAAAAAAAGAAAAGAAATCATCTAGTGCTTTGAAGAGAGTATAAACTATCAAGCAGTGCTCTTGTCTCCCTCCTTCCTAAAAACTACCACAATATAACAAAAAAACAATACAATTAATTGGTCATAGGTTGAATCCTACTTAAGGAGATGGTTCATTTCAAAATTAAGAACTCAGAATGTCAGAATCAAAGGGTTAGCTAGGACCATTAAGATCAAATAACTAATTCGTCTTCGTTTCTATTGCATTCTATCTCATTGTATCACATTTTCTGTGATATTTGACAATCACCGTCAATACCTCAGTGTTGGCACATTCCATAATAACCCCTTCCTTGAAATGGTAATTTCTGTAATATTTAACATTTTCTACATTCAATGCTGGAACATGACTACTAATAATTTGACACATTCCACAATAACCCCTTCCTTGCACTATTGGCAAGAAGCGACACAGGGAATACATGTTTGAGAAAAATATTACATACTAATAGACAATTTATATTCCAATGGTCAAATGTAACAACCTTTATAGCTCTTCCGAATGCTTGGAGCATATCAATGATAATTTCAGGTGTATTTTCTCCTGCAAGAGGAAAATCTCAAAACATTCAATGAACTGGAAGTTACATGCATATATCCTCTTTCGTGAGTATGAAGATGAGCCACAAGTACAAATATAGCCCAAAAAAATACCTGGCATTTTGACAAGACTATTAACATCTTCTATGCTCAAACCTTGGTCACCAGCCTTCTGAATTTCAGCGCAAACAGTCTTGATGATCTCGGGATCTAAGTGACCACCTTGTCCTTCATCAGAAGGATTAGACAACAGATGCTCAGTGTAACTAGCCATAGCTTCCCAAGGTGACTCACTAGATGCTATGGTGACATTATTAGTGGACTCAAGCATTTCCTTCATATGGTCCAAATTAGTTGAACTTTTTTCATTCAAAGGCTCAGAGTTGAATGTCTCTTCATCCTTGAACAATTCTAAAGTAGTGGTTGCTGGAAATGTTGTGCGATACATGGATACCATGATACCAGGAAAGCCCTTTTCTCTTCGTGAAACAAATTCACCTTCTGCAATGGATTTTAATTTCTTAGCCTTATCTGCATAACATAATTCATTATCCTCAGCTCTACGCTTTAAGCTTCTCAAGTCTTCAGCTTCTCCAACGCCTTCATCTGGTAAGCAAGGGGAAAGTGAAAGTTCACCAGAAAAAACCAGAGAAAACAAATGGAAAATATCACCACATTGCAAATCTGCAGTCAGATTTATTCCCCCTTCCATAAGATCTTTTTCTCTTTCACAAATCCAAGCAGAAAAATTAGCTGCTCTCTTGCCCGTATTGCAAGGAAATAGAGACTTGGAAATACTGTGCAAGAACTGTTGAGAAAGTACAAAAGGTTGACCACAAGTACCACCAATCTGCCAAAAGATGATGCAAATTAAGAATCAGGAAAATACAACAGGAGTGAAACTTAAATTGATAGCAGCACATTAGAGAAAAGATGGGAAATAATGCAGTTCAAGGAGCTTGCACAGTAACA